>JAJLXI010000106.1:0-93353 GCA_030571145.1 Pichia sp. yHKS168 | reverse complement strand
AATGCATATTCCGTGATGGAATCGCCAAACATTAAAAAAGTATTGTAATCTGTGTAACCCATAATCAATTGAACTAAGAGATATTATTTAAAACTAATCCTTCTAAATATAAACTCTATTAGCAATCAATTTATAATCCCAATCTACTAAAAATAACGGCGATCTGGAGATCTGTAAAAATTATTATTAAAGAAAAAACCGCTTTTTCAGTCTTCAACAAGAAGCGACAAAAATTTAGTAATAGGAAGTTACTAACTGGTGAGAATCCAAATAATCTTATAACAGCTGGACATAATTCAATCATCGTTCCACCGTTTATTTATTTATATTATTTATTTCTGGAATTTCTTATAGTTCTCATACTAAAATGAGCTCAGAAACAGTCAAAAGGGCTATAGAAATGCAAACCGCACCTTCGACTTCATCGAAATATAGTGCTGCATCAGGAACACCGTGGGTCCCCACAGAAAAACTTCTGCAAGCAGAAGTCATCAAATCATTTCTTCCATTTAACGATAAATCTTTAATTAAAAAGATACCCAAAAGAATAATTAAAAATTTAAGAAACTTATATCCAGGTGATCAATTATACATTTTTGAAACTATCTCTGATGAAGAAAATTTAGTTTGGGCAAGAGGTTATGCAGTTGTTCAACCTTTACCTGCAGATTATATTTCTGCTTCTGTAGATGTGAAAAAATTACCTGAATCATCTATTTCGATTTGTATTTTCCCGATGCAATATGTTAAAGTTTTCAATGAATCGGAAATTGTTTTACCTGATTCTTCCAAAGGTACTGATCGAATCTTGAGTTCATCCTCAGTATATAACAGTACCCTTTATGATGATACCTATGATGATAATGATGATGATGATTATGATAATAATGATTTTTCATTAGACCAATCCGAATATTCATTAAAAATGAAAAAACAATCAAAACCTCAATTACCATTGACTAATTATTTATCATCTGAAAATTTATATGATGAAATTAAGTTAACCTTGAAAACAATTTCTTCAACTTTATTTGCAGTTTATTCTAAAAATAATTTTGAATTTTTTGAAAAATTATCAAAAATTTATTATGAATTGGATGATATTTGTACAAGTTTGCAATATAATTTACTTACTGCGCATGAAGTTAATTTAGCAAAAAAGAAAGTTATTTTATTGATGAGTAAATTCTCAAAATTATTAGCTTCTGGTGGTGGTTTGATTAATAAATCACAACATTCAAAATCAGATATTGATGGTAAAGAATCAATTTTTGCTCGTAATGATGAAACTGCAGAATTATATCAATTTAATTCAATTGATGGAACTATTGTAAATCCTGCAAAAATTGCTCAAAATCAAGTAATTTGTGCATTATCACCAAATAATGTTAATTCATCAAATGTTACTTTTATCCCACCAAAAAATAATAAATTCAGTGAAGCAATTCCTTCAAATATTATGGTTGATTTTAAAGAAGTTATTGGTTCTTCAAATGTTATTCCAAAAGGTTATACAGGTATGAAATCATATATGTATTTACGTAATGCAAAGAAGAGATTAACTGAAGCTTTCTGTATTAATATTGATGCAAATCATGAATTAGAATTAAACAATTTATTATCTGCTTTATTTACAAATATACCAGCTGCTGAAGTTGAATCAGGTAGAATTTATTTAGTTGCTTTGTTAACTGAATCAATTGATATTTCAAATGAAAAATCGAATTTACCTTTAATTCGTAAAGGAATTTGTGCCGGTGTTGCTGATATTTCACGTATATTCTCTCATAAAAAGGGTCATTTGATTTCTGGTCAATCTCATAGATTTGTTATTAAATTATTTTCATCATTTTTAGATGGTCAAAAGCAAGAAGTTAAAATTTTTGCTGGTATGAATCAAATGATGGCTAAATCTTTAACAATGGTTAATAATGGTTGGGGTGAATTAATTGATAGAATTATAAGTGGTTCAAGTAAAGGTGTTGCAGTTAATCCAAGAGCTGAAAAGTTAATTTTAAGTATTAAAGAGTTAAAATTAACTAATAAGAATAAATCTATTTTGAATAATATTTCAGGTAATAATGGTGATTTTAATAATGTTGCTTGGGCTTGTATTCCAACTTTAAATTTTAATCCTTTAGATAAAGATGAAAACAAAATTTATTTGAAATTGAATAAAATTAATAATAAAACTTTAAAATTACAAGAAACAAGCTTTTTAACTGTTCATGTTAGATCATCATCAAAATCAATTTTATTTGCCAAAGGTAAGAATGAACCACTTTTAACAAGTTGGAAATTTCTTTCTGTTTCTCCAAATGAATCAGTTCAAGAATTAATTGTTATTAGAGGTCTAAATGATCATCCAGATAATGGTTCTGATTATTTGATTTTTGATTTATATTTAGAAAATAATTATATTGGTGCTGCAAAATATTTATTAAGAACAAATAATGAAATTTTTGATACTGGTTTAAATACAAGAACTCCTGCGATTCTTGATATTGCTACTTCAAATTCATCAATTTGTGCATCGATTGAATTTGATCTTGAAGTTGTTAGTAAAGCTTATAATAAAGATTCAACTGCTAATACCATTTTAAACTGGAAAAAAATATATGGTAATGATTTAAAACTAAATGAAAAAAAGTTCATTGAAACTTTGAGTAAATTAAAAAGAATCAAATTAACTCATTTAATTAAATTTTTTTCAAGTTTTTGTTTTGAATTAATTTGTGCTTATGATACAGCTGCACAACATAATTTAATAGAATTACAAGAAATTTTGTTTGATTCATTAATTCATGTTTTGGATGTTGCAATCGCTAGAAATAAAGAACATGTCTTCTTATTTGATTCAATGATTCAACAATATGGTAATTTTTTTCCAAAAGTTGGTGAAAAAATGTTATTATCAATGACCCAAATTTTTACAAAATTTAATAAAGAATGGAATGCAAATGGTAGAGCTTTATGTAGAACATCTTATTTGATTTTGAAGATTTGCTCCTTATGTGTTGACGATTTAACTGAATTTAAAAATCAAGTTATATTGTTTACAAATTCAGTTAACAATTTCTTAAATGCCAATATTGATCTTGTTTTATCAGAACAATTACTAATAATTGAAACATTAGAATTATATTTAGATGTTTTGAAAGATTTTTTTAACGCTGATGATTTAAATAGCTTTGCAATTGAATGGAGTTTGAGCAATAAATTAAAGGGATTGGGTTCTTTAGAAGATGTTAATTCAACTGCATTACTTAATAAAAATAGAAGTAGAAAGCATAAATTTTTAATTTACAAATTATTTTTCATCACAAGACTTTTAAATAATACAGAATATTTCAAAGCTAGTCCAAAATCTATTGATTCCCTAATTACCTCTTCTTTGGATATTGTCCTAAGTATTTTAACTAATGATACCATAGATTTAGAATGCTCAAGGATTTCATTAGCTATTTATTTATCTATCCTAAACTTATCCTTTGGTGAAAATAAATATTATACTCCTAAATCTAATGATTTATACATTTCACTTGTCAAATTGCTGCCATTTTTAGCCCAAGTTTTTAACAGGTATTATGCATATTGTTTAAACAATAAGATGTTTAAAAAGAAAAGAACATTTACAAATCTATTTCCAAATGAACATCCTTTGGTTGAGAATACAATGGATTCAATCGTTACTGATGTCACCTTTGTTGAGATTTTAGTTGAATTATCAATTATTATTATATATACAAGTAAAATATTTGAATTTTATGGTAGTGCATTTTATCAAAGCATTGAAAATAAAAATGATGATAATAATGCTTATGATATTTTAGTAAAAAAATTTGAAATTCCAAATTTTAAAACCAATCCATCAATTACTTCTATGTTACAGATGATCAAACTTTTAATTGAATCTTCTTATTATCCATGTGAGTCATGGCTGTCATTACACTCGATTTCTTTACAAGGTTCATATTTATTATTAAATATGTTAGAACCATTTTTGCCAAAACCAGATGCAAACACCGTCCCAATTTGGAATACTTATATTACATTATTATGTAAAGCTGCAACTTCTAAACCTGTATCTATTGAACATTTGGAATCAACACCAAGAAAGGGATGTTTTCAATTGACCACTGATTTAAGAACAAAGATCTCGCCAATTATTAATAATTCATGGGAGACATTGGGTAATAAAGTTTCAGCTGAAGATCAAGCAAGGTTTCAATTGTCTAATTTTGGTGGATATCAAGATTCAGTCATATCAATGAATTCTTATAATTTATTAACAAGTATAATTTTATTTACTATGCAAAGAAATGAAACTTGCTTAAATACAGGTATGAAGATTTTATGGGCAATAAATGCATCAGAATTAGTAGAAAAGGAAACATTATTTGAATTTGAAAAAGAAGTTATAACATCTTTATATGATTTATTTGAAAATGATTTAGTTTATTCTCCTCAATCTAATGAAATTCAAAATTTTATTCTAGCAACTCAAAATGTTTCTAGTAAAATGGATTCAGAAGATGAAGCATATTTAGATGTTACAAGAGTTGTTAAGACATTATCAAGATATTTAACATCATTATCTGAATTAAAACAAGTTCCAAATGGTGAAGAATTTGATGATGATCGTACATTTCATAGATTAAATATTTCAAGTTATTTAATGAATGTTGATAGACCAGAATTATTTCAAAGTTTTATTTGTGATATGTATGATAATTATTTAGAAAAAAAGAATTATGTTCAAGCTGCATTAAGTTTAGAATTATTAGCTAATACATGGGAATGGGATATTGAAACATATTTACCTGAATGTATCAAACCAAAATTACCAAGTCAAACAGCATTTAAAAGAAAGGCAGATTTATTTAAAATTATTGCAACTAATTTTGCCAAGGGTAATAAGTTAGAACAAGCAGTTGATATTTATAATGAAATGTTAGAAGCATATTCTAAATTTAATTTTGATTTATCAGGATTATCATTTTGTCATACTGAATTAGGTAAATTATATGGAGGTTTAGAAACTATTGATAGATTAGAATCAACATTTTTCAAAATTGCATTCATTGGTTTAGGATTTCCAGATTCAATTCGTAGTAAAGAATTTATTTATGAAGGTTTACCATATGAACATATAACTAGTGTTCATAATAGATTAAATAGACTTTATCCGGGTTCAAGAATTATTAGTAATGAAGATGAAGCAAATAAATTAATGAATGAAAATCCGATTGGAAAGTTTTTATTTATTAAGACAGTAACTCCAAGGAAAGAAAGTTATAATGATAAATTATCATTTATGGCTAAACAATATGTTGATAATAAAAATTTGAATACATTTATCAATACAAGAAGATTACCTGGTGCATCAAGTATTACTAATTTGTGGACTGAAGAAATTACATATAAAACTTTTATGACATTTCCTACATTGATGAATAGATCTGAAATTAAAAGTACTACAATTATTAAAATTCCACCAATTAAAAATGCAATTAGATCTTTAATGTTAAAAAATGAAGAATTATTTAATTTAGAATTTTTAATTAATCAAAATTTAAAAGATAATGTTCAATTACAATCAATTGCATCAAGTTCAATGTTTAATAGTGTTAGTAGAATATTAGCTGGTACTGTTGATTCACCAGTTAATGGGGGGGCAGGACAATTTAAGATATTTTTTGATAATAATAATAATGATTCATCAATTGATATTGGAGAAAGTGAAGAAGAATATGAATCCGATTGTAAAAAATTAAAAGAATGTTTCAATGATTTACTTAAATCATTAAATAAATTACTCAAATTACATGGATTAATTATTCCAAATTCTTTAAGATTACAACATGAATCATTAGTAGAACTGTTTTCAAAGAATTTTAAAAATGAAATTGAAGAATTAAAATTGGATGTTTCAAGTGAATTAGATTATAATGAATTAATGAAATCATTAACAACTAAGAATATTTATTCAAAGCAAAGAAATTCACAAAATTATCTTAATAATGGAAGTAATAATAGTTTAACTCAATTTTCACAAATTCCATCAAGTTTACAAGGCTCTAAACAACAAAGACCAGTATCTATTCACAGTCATCATGGTAGTCACCACGGTAGTCATCATGGAAGTCATCATGGTAGTAGGCATGGACATAGATATGCTTCATTATTAGTTGGCGGATCTCGACATTCCATAAGGGATGATGATGGAAATCTTAATTATACTGGTAGTGCTGGTGACGAATCTATCAGTCGTCAAAGCACTGTAACCAGTAAAAGCGGTAAAAAGAACATTTTAAACTACAAATAATAGACTGTATTTATATAAATAAAATAAAATAAAATAAAATAGATTTAGATAAAATAGAAACATTAATAATTTATTATCATAAACATTATTATTATTATTATTATTATTATTATTATTGTTGTTGTTGTTGTTGTTGTTGTTGTTGTTGTATTAGATTAAACCATTAAACCATATACTGTATACTATATACTATATACTATATAATATATAATAATATACAAAATGTCTACTACTAGATCATATTAAGCTAAGAAGAGTAGAGCGATAAAATAAAACTAATCTATCATATATATATTATTATTTATGAAAACCAAAACACATGTTTTTATTTAGCGACAATGTAATAATTATTATCCGGTTCTCATGATTTTCTCTTAGTAGATTTATATACCTTTAATATTACATCTGTTTTCTCTTTGTTTCTCCTTTACATTCAACTTTCTACATTTTCACCATTAACAACTATCAACAAGTCATAATTATGCAAGGATATAAAAGACAACAGAGGAATACTCTGCAGAATACAGAAGTCTGTCAGGACTCTACATCAGCTAGCTTACAAACACTGGGTATGAGAATAAGACAAAGTATTTCCAATGGCTATAAATTACCTGAATCAACGTCAATCAACAGTTATATGAATTTATATGAACAACAACATGCTATTAACAATATGAATGATACAAATAACTTCAAAAGGGTTCCATTACCTGCACATTTAGCAAATAATGGACCACCTGCATTAGATTATAATGGATCAACTGCATCTTCTTTATCTTGTTGGGAAGATGAAATTAATAGACCACATCATGTTGGGTCTAATTTTCATAGTATAGATACATTTTATAATAATTTACCGAGTGGTACAAAGAGAGGTATTTCTGAGGTTGAAAATAAAGAAATGCAAGTTAGTGATTATGTTGAAAGATATGGACCATTGAGTTTCAATGAAGAATTTTAAACTATTGTTTTTAAGTCTTATTATTATTTTTATTAAAGATTTACTGGTATTATAATATAATATAATATATTATATTATTATATATATCACTTCATTTTTTACTGATGTTTCTATCTTACTTCGTTTCTGTTTACTTTTTCTTTTCATTATTTTTAATTAAATCAATATTTTCAAATACCCTTACAGTTTATATATTTTATTATACTTACTATTTACTTCTATTACAAATTATATATATAATATATAAATATATTATATTACTTACATACTTACTAACTATACATATACATATACATATTAATCTACTATTATAAATCGCGCATAACCCGTAACGCACAACATGGCATAGAAAAAGCCATAATCAACATCAATATTAATATCAAAATCAGAATCAGAATCAGAATCAAAAATTCGTTGGCCTTCTATATCGAATATGGATATTAGGCCCAAAAAAAGGTCTGGTTTGTTTAAAATTAATAAAATATATACTAACTTAAAGAAAACTTAAACAATTTTGTCCTTTCCAATATATTAAGTTATTTAATATTACATTCATTTGGTTTTATTTTAGATCATAACCTTCCAAAACACCCACAGAAACAGTAAAAATAAATCATTTTGATAAATCTTTAAATACTTTCTTTCATTTTTATAATGGGTTCACAAGAAGCCAAAGCTAAACTGAAATTACATTTATCAAAATTGATTGACAGAAAAACAGATCTTAGTGATGAAAGCCAATATTGGAGTTTGTTCTGGGCTATTCCGACATCGATGGATGATATCTCTTCGATATTTCTTCCTGCCGATATTAGATATTTAAGAGATAATAATATACAAATATTCACTAAATTAATATTTGTAATTACAAGAAGATTGATTTACTTGTCTAAATTAATTAATATTAAAATTTCACAATCTTTAATAAATCAATTAATGAATTGCATACGATTATTAACTGTTATACTCCCATTTTTACGTGAAAAGAAACAACTTGCATACGTTGAAGATGAATTATTTTGGAATAAAAAATATCATACTCCAATTTATCAATATGATAATTATTTATCGGATATAGTTACCATTAATGAAGATAAATTTAATTACGATTCTTCTTCTTCAAATAATAATTATTCTGTTGATGATTCACCAACTATTAACCATAATAAAGTAATAAATAATGAAAAATTAATAGGTATAGAATTAATAAATTCATGCCTTGACTTATTATTGATTTCTGACTTCACTGTTGAAAATGCTTTTAAAAGCAATAGTGATTTGCCAATTTCGTGGGAACCTGGTTTTGAAGTTCCTGGTTTATATAAAAATCCTTTATTAAAACTAGATTCAAATAGATTAGAAATAATAAGGTTTATGTTGGTACTTTTCTCAAATAATTTATACACAACTGTACCTGAAATTGTAAATTCAAGTTCAAGATTTTTAACAATTTTAGTTTCTTCAACTGATGGTAAAAAGTTTTATTTTTTATGTCTTTCATTGTTAAATTTAATTATTCGATCGTTACAGTTAAATTCTAGTATAAAAAAGGAAAATGATCATATTGATACAAATTTAGACAATAATAATGGTTTAGAAATTTTAAATGAAGATCATAAAAAACTTAGAATATTAATGGTAACAAATGCTTTACAATTATTTACTTTAATGATTGTTTATGCAATACCAAAAAAAGATATTTTATTTTTATTTACAAATAATATAATCTTAAATAATGATCCTGTTCGAAATAGAACTAGACTGTTTTTAAATAGAATTTTGAATCCAAAAGATATTCGATTAATAATCAAAAGTTTAACATCCCCATTATTTAAACCAATTATTGATAATGATATGGGTACATTATCTTATTTAATGAAATCTTCAAAATTAATTGAAGATAATGATATACATCTTTGGAGTTCAGAATTAATGATTATAATATTGGAACTTTATCAATGTAATGCAAAATTTAGGGTTCATTTTGCAGAATTAATTGGTGCTGATTATTTTGTTTTATTGATTTACTATATTTTAAAATTTAAAAATGAAAAAAAATATTCAAGTTTCATTAAATTGGTCATTTTTAATATGTTATTTTTATCAGGAGATTTAAGATTAGGTTTAAAATTATTAACTCCTTTTAATATGGATTTTTATGAATCAATGCCACAAATATTAAGAATTTCAACAACTCCAACTTCATATAGAGATTTTCTTGTTATTCATATTTGTAACATAATTGGATCCTCATCTTCACCTAATTCTTACATGTTACAAATCATTCAAATATTATATAATTTAATTGCTTTACATGTTATGATTTTTGAATATAATAAAAAAGAAAATCGTGAGATTTTAGGAAAGAGAAGGTTATCAATTAAAGATTTATCAAAATGTCCACCTTCACAATTATCATATGCTGCATCAACTTCAATTATTCAGATTATTGTAAAATTTTCTAATTTATCATATTTTTATAACAATACAGATAAACATTCTGATTATTTATCATTGATTTTAAGAGCATGTTGTCATGCTATTATTAGGGATCCTTCAAATTCAATTGTTTTATTATATGTTTTCTCTAAAAATAACAGTACATTTTCAAAATTAGATGATATTATTAAAAAAATATCTGATGATTTATATACTGATTTATTACAAAAGGAAAAGAAAGAATATGACTTGTTTATCCATAATCAACAAATTCATTTACAGCAACAAATTCTTCAATCACAAGAGTCAAATATTAATGCATCCGATCAAGATTTTACTCAATTTGATGAATCAAAAGAATCATTAGATTTATCTTTAAGTAGACAAAATACTCAAAATACATTAGAAAGTATTCCCTCAATAAGAAGTACTCTTACTTTAACTAGACAAACATCACAAATTTCTATTTCTCATGGATCTCCTAAAATAACAACAACAACGATTGATGATTCTATTGATCCATTTACTTTAAGTTTACAAAATAATAAGAACGATACTCAAAATGAAGAATTTAATAATGATAATAGCATTAGTGATGATTCTAAAATTATTTTATTTGATGAAGAGTTATTTAAAGCGGAATTTCCAATTGGTATGACTGATAAAAGTAAAGGTAAAAAGCCTTATTATAGTAAATTTAATAATAAATGGATTGGTAATGATTCCTTGAAACTTCTGAAAAAATGTATTACTGTCATTAATGGTGCGATTCTTTCACAATCTAATATTGAAATAAAAAATCAACCTGGAAATGCTTCAATCGTAATTCAAAAATTAATGAAACTTGATCTTGAAGGATTAATTGGTAAAATTGATAAGCCTGAAATGTTTGAATATGATAAATGTTCATATCACCCATTGAAATTAAAATGGAATAATATTATATTAGGTTGGTACATTTCGATAATTTGGAGTGATATTTATCTTAATTATAATAGTTATGCTGCAAAAGGAATTTTGGCTGAAATAAGTTCAGGATTTTCGGCTATTAAAAAGGTAAGTTCATCATGGGGTTTTGGCGGATGGAAACTTGGATCTATATCTGATCCCTTAGTTGCATCACCATCTCCATTATCCAACGGATTTACATTAAATCCAAATGAAATAAAGGAAAATAATAAAAATGGTAATAACAATAAAATCATAAATGATACTATTTATTATGATAATATTTTAAAACACGGTGTTTGGTTTGGTACACATATTCAATTATTTAGAGTTAATCCGGTGCTTTTGAAAGATCATTATACATTACAACATGGTAAAAGTGAAATATTTAACAATAGTAGCTCAACTAACGGTATTCCTGTATTTACAGACGTGTTTCGGAAACGAAATAGTATATCATCACCTATTTTGAGAACTGGTAGTGGTGTATTTACAGAAGGATTTTGGAAAAGACAAGGTGGTAGACCTATATCCTTGGATCGTAGGGATAGTGATGGATCATTAAAATTACAACTTAGTAGAAATGGAAATGGAAAAGGCAAACAAAACTAGTTCAGTCTAGTCTAGTAATGATAAAAGTAGCATTTATAACTCAAAGAACAAAAAGAGAGAATAAAGAGTAAAGGTATACATACATCTATATAAAAATTAATAAATAAAGTAGTAAAAAGGAAGGAAGGAAGAAAACTAATCTAATAATATATTAATAATTAACGTCTTTTGCTATTTACAATGGTAAATCCGTCATCATCAATTTCTGGTTCGTTCTTTTGATAACGTGGTTGTTCCGTTATATCATTCATATCGACATCCATATCATTATCATCATCTTCTTCTTCTTCTTCTTCATCGTCATCATCATCATCATCTGAAATATCAGGATTTAATGGATCATTAACAATATTAGCAACAATTTTATCCTTTCTATTTTGTTGTTTGATTAACCATTTACTATACATTGTCTTTACATTTTCAAATTCATTTTGTTTACATTCTTTATAACATTTAATAATTTTAGTAGCAATTTGAATAGTTGATTGATCTTCTATAACAGTATCAAATTCATCTTCCATAACACCACATAATAATTCATGAATATAAATTATATCTATATCTTTATTATTTTTAAATTCATCAATAACAACAGCTGAAATCCAATCACGTTTTTCTGCTGATTGTGGACCACCCCATAAATTATCAACAGCTGTTGTTAACGTATACCAATTATGAATTATCATTGAAACTCCTAATTCAAAGTTTGCATCTTGTTTTTCTGTTGCGAATGGTAAAAGTGTTATATTTGGTGCTTCTGCTGTGAGTGTTCCTGGATCGTTCAATATAAGATCAGTCATTTTCAATTTTCTTTATATTATGTCACCGTGTTTCAAAGAAGTGTTGAAGAAATAAAAATAAACAGGAAAGAACAAAGTTAAAAAAACATTTCATGAAAATATTTTATTTCTTTTCTGAAAATGGTAATTTTTTCTGGCTGTGTGATTTGATTTTTTCTGATAGTTCAAAAAAATAAAGCTGATAGTTAATAATAGTATAGTAGTAAGTAGTAATATGTTGATAATGATGAGATGAAACGTGAATTTTTAAAATTTATATAAACTTTATAGATATATATCGGGCCATTATAAAACTGCTGTTAGTAGAATTTCCCTTTTAGTTTTATAAGAAATTCAAAGGACAATTCAATAGTCTATTTACAAATATTAGAACTAAATATGAGCTCTGTGGAGAGAACTGCCAAGGAAAAGCTGGAGGCCCGTGAGAACACACTGAAGATTGAAAATGCATTACGTAAAATGAAAAATAGACAAGAAGATTTAGTTATTCAAGATCCAACAATTTATATTGATGATCATGGGAAAGAATTTAAAACAACTGAAAGAATAGTTAAAACAGTTACTGCACCAACTGATGTTATTCCTACTGATGAAGAATTATTTGCAAATCCTGGTGGATTACCAGATTATAAATTATTAAGGGATCATTTTAAAAGAGAAGGTAAATTAACTCAAAATCAAGTTTTAAAAATTATTAAAATGGCAACTAAAATTTTTGAAAACGAACCAAATTTATTAGATGTTCCATCACCTGTTACAGTTTGTGGTGATATTCATGGACAATTATATGATTTATGTAAATTATTTGAAATTTGTGGAGATCCCGATAAAACATCATTTTTATTTTTAGGTGATTACGTTGATAGAGGTTCATATTCATTAGAAGTTTTACTTTTATTATATACAATGAAAATTAATCATCCAGAAACTTTTTCAATGTTAAGAGGTAATCATGAATCAAAGCAAATGACACAACATTTTACATTTAAAAGTGAATGTTTAATTAAATATTCAATTGAAGTTTATCATGCATCATTAAAATCATTTTGTGCATTACCAATTGCAGCAATTATGAATAAACAATTTTTTTGTGTTCATGGAGGTATTTCGAAAGATATTAAATATTTATCAGATGTTAATAATATTAATAGATTTCAAGTTGATTTCCCATCAAGGGGAGCTTATTGTGATTTAATGTGGTCAGATCCATCAAATACTTTTGATGATGAAATTTATGGATCAAGTAAAATTAAAGATTTTACAGAAAATTATGAAAGAGGATGTTCGTATATGTTTTCATATAATGCAGTTTGTCAATTTTTAGAAAGGAATAATTTATTATGTGTTATTAGAGCACATCAAGCTCAAGATAAAGGTTATCGAATGTATAAGAAAACTCCAACACAACAATTTCCATCAATGATAACTTTATTTTCTGCACCTAATTATTGTGGTACATATGGTAATAAAGCAGCAGTTTTAAAATATGATGTTACAACGATGAATATTAGACAATTTAGTTCACAAACTGAACCATATCATTTACCAAATTTTATGAATGTTTTTACTTGGTCAATACCATTTGTTGCTGAAAGAGTTTGTGAAATTTTATTTTCAGTTTTAAATATTTGTACTGATGAAGAACTTGAAATGGATACACCATTATCAAAAGAATTAGTTAAATCATTAATGAAAATTCAAAATGAAAAGGAAAAGAAAATTATTAATAAAGAACAAAAAATACCAATTGTAACTGATAAAATCGAAAAAGTTAATGAACTTGGAGAAATTGGAGGAATCGGTGAAAAGGAAACTACTAAAACATTAGATAATGTTGCATTGCGTAATAAGATTCTAGCAATTGGTAGATTATCAAGAATGTTTAATTTATTAAGACAAGAAAGAGAAAAAGTTGAACAATTACGTGCGTTTTCTGGTGGTTTAACATTACCTAAAGGTGTTTTAATTAATGGTAGTGATGAAATTGATAAACAATTATCACATTTTGAACAAGTTCGTTTAGCTGATATGACGAATGAAGCAATTCCTCCATCGTCTGAAGAACAAGAAAAGGAAGATGATTATAAATACAGACAATTGTGGGATCTTGCATCACGCAAAATATGATATGATATGATATGATATGATTTGTAAAATATTATAGTTAAAATATACCAAAGGTGTAAAGAATATAGTAAAAAGAATTTATATAGGTAATAATAATAATGATCCCAAGCTGTTATAATTATTTCTTATCTATTTACGAGTGATGGCTAGTATTGTATAATGAAGTGATATATAATAAATAATAAATGATGAATTTGTAGTTTGCTTTAGCGCATACAGCATACAGCAGCACACACAGTCCAATTTTGTTTGTGTGGCTGTATTCAATATATGTGATTATTCTTTTTTTTATAACTCATATATGTTAACTGAACTTAAGAAAGGCAGTATAATGGTAAAGAATCAAGAAGAAATATGTATCAAGGTAGAAAATGCTTTGAAGAAATTGAATGCAAGAAATTTAGAAGATGATAAGACCAAACCCATTAAAAATATATCTACTTATATAAATGATGATGGTAAAGAATATAATACTAAAGATCGTATTATAAAGACAGTCCAACAACCAGTATCTAAAATTCCAACTGATGAAGAATTGTTTAAGACAAAAGATATTCCAGATTATAAATTTTTATTACAACATTTTAAACGAGAAGGGAAATTAACTGAAGAACAAACCCTTAAAATTGTTAAATTAGCAACTAATATTATGATGGTTGAACCAAATTTATTAAAAATAGATGTTCCTGCAAGCGTTGTAGGTGATATACATGGACAATTTTATGATTTACTTGGTATGTTTGAATTATGTGGAGATCCAAAAGATACACAATATTTATTTTTAGGTGATTATGTTGATAGAGGAGATAGATCAATTGAAGTTTTACTTTTATTATATGCAATGAAAATTAATTTCCCTAACAAATTTTGGTTATTAAGAGGTAATCATGAAACTAAAAGGATGACATCATATTTTACTTATAAGAAAGAATGTATTCAAAGATATTCAGAAAAATTATATAATGCATCATTAGATTCTTTTAAAGCATTACCATTATGTGCAGTTTTAAATGATCAATTTTTTTGCATTCATGCAGGAATTTCAAGTAAGTTATGGGATTTAGAAGATATTAATAAAATTAATAGATTTAAAGAAGATTTTCCAAGTAAAGGTTTATTATGTGATTTAATGTGGTCAGATCCAAGTGAAAAATTTGATGAAGAACAAATTAAAGAAGAAGATATTGATAGTTATTATACTTTTAATTCAGAACGTCATTGTAGTGAATTTTATAGTTATAAAGCTATTGAAACTTTTTTAAATCATAATGATTTATTAAGTGTTGTTAGAGGTCATCAACCACAAGATTCAGGTTATAGAATTTACAAAGTTAATGAAGTAACTAATTTCCCAAGTTTAATTACAATTTTTTCTGCACCTAATTATTGTGGGACATATGATAATATGGCAGCTGTTTTAGTTTATGATGGTGAATCATTTAATATTAAACAATATGATTCATCTCCTGCACCATATTTTTTACCTGATCAAATGAATTTATTTGAATGGTCTTTACCATTTGTTTGTGAAAAAGTTGTTGAAATTTTATCTGCTGTATTAAATATTTGTACTGAAGATGAACTTAATGAAGATGAAATATTATTAAATAAGAAAGATATTGCAATAATTGAAAATTCTGATAAAAATATTATTAAAATCAATGAAGAATCTTTAAAAATTAAAGCTAATCCAAAAGATATTAAATCAAATGAAATTACAGAAAAAATTAAAGATCAAATTAAAATATCTACTAAAGAAGTAATAGGAGAAATGGAAGATAATGATACTGATACTGATAATAATGATATATTTGAAGATGCATTAGAAGCTGATGCTAATGGTAATCCAATTAAAACTATTATTAAAGGTACATTGCTTACAGGAGATACAATGAGAAAGAAGATTCTGATGGTTGGACGTATGTCACGTCTGCTTACAATGTTAAGAGAAGAAGCTGAAAAAGTTGATGAGATTAAGATCCTTAATAATGGATTTTTACCAAAACAGATTTTACTTGATGGTCGTGAAGAATTACATAAACGACTAAAAGATTTCAAGGAAGCTCGTGCTGTGGATATTGAAAATGAAGGTTTACCTCCTACTAAAGAAGAACAAGCTGCTATTGCACAAAAGAAAAAACGACAATTTGCAGATCTTTTAAACCAACTTACTTAATAAGACAAAACAAAAAGACAAAAAAGGAAAAGAAATAGAAACGCGTTTCAAATTTGTTGTCGCGTATTTCTTTTTCTCTTTCTTGGCTTCGTTTGTTAAAAGTTTCAGATTGGCTTATTTATTTATTTAACACTGATAAGTTTCTATTTTTAAATCGTTTTATCTTTTTGATCTTTCCATTTTAATATATTAGGGTCTTTTCTTTACTTTAATTTCTTTTTAATTTTGCTTTCCCAAATTTATTATAAATAAAGGCTTTTAGTTTAAGTTTTAGTTTTTAGTTGCATTCTTCTTTTATTTTCATACTTTTCATTTCACAATTTGAAGCCCCCTTTTTTTTTAGAAAATATTTCCTAAATCATGGCTGATAATAACCCCTTTACATTTAATGATGATACAGATGATGATGAATCTTTATATAATCAAAGTATATTAAATGAATATAGAACTTCAACTGATAATAATAATAATAATACCATTCAAGGTAATCATTTAACTTCAAATAGACTTGAATTACCTCAAAATGCAAGAATTTCATCATCACCAAAACATCAATCTGTTTCTCATATGCGTGATAATTCTCAATCTTTTGCTTTAGATCCTTTTAATGGTACTTTTGATGATGATCATGATAATACTGATATCAATTCTATTAATAATCATCATTTAAATGATGATGATTTAGGTATTATAGAAACAAATTCCATTTTCACAAATAATAATAATAGTAATACTAATACTAAATCTAATATTAATATTAATAATAAAAATAATAATGAAATAAATGTTTATGAAAATTCAAATGATTCAAATTTATACAATACTTCAACAACTGATTTCTTAAAAACTCCTTCTAAATATAATGATTTGGAATATTCAAATAATTTACCAACTCATTTTCAATATTCACCTGCTGATTCTTATAATTATTATAATAATCCTTTACAACAACAATTATTTCAAAATAATAATTATTCACATGATAATTCATTACCAATTTTTCAAAATTTTGAAAGAGATCGTGATGAACCTGAATTAGATAATAATGAATTATTTGATACTGAAAATATTAATATTGAAGATAATAATCTACAAAATACTAATTTTGCTGATAAATGTGATAATAAAGTTGAATTAATTGATGGTAAATATTATAGTTTTGATTATCCTGTTCCAAGTCAATTATTAAATAAAATTCCCTTTAATGGTGCAAAACAATTAACTGAATTTACTCATTTAAGATATCATGCAATTACAGCAGATCCAAAAGATTATTCAGATGATAATCCAATTATGAGAGATTATATTGAAAATTATCCATTAAGACAAAATATTTATCCAATTAAAAGAGAAACTGAATTAATGATTGTTTGTACAATGTATAATGAAGATGAAGTTTTATTAGGTAGAACTTTAAAAGGTATTTTTAAAAATATTAAAACAATGTATAATTTATCAGAAAATGAAAATATTCATCCATTTGGTAAAAATACTTGGAAAAAAATTGTTGTTGTTATTGTTAGTGATGGTAAAAATAAAATTAATGAAAAATCAAAATCTTTATTAACTTTATTAGGTACTTTCCAAGAAGGTATAATGCAAGAATCTGTTAATGATGAAAAAGTTAATGCTCATTTATTTGAATATACAACTACATTTGGTATTGGTAAATTTGATTATAATAGAAATCATGATAGTTATACTGTTCCTTTAGTTACTGAACAAACAGTTCCAATTCAATTAATGTTTTTATTAAAAGAAGAAAATAAACAAAAAATTAATTCTCATAGATGGGCATTAAATTTTCTTTGTCCAAATTTAAATCCAAAAGTTGTTGTATTATTAGATGTTGGTACAGAACCTGGACCTGATTCAATTTATAAATTATGGAAAGCATTTAAAAATCCAAAAATTGGTGGTGCTTGTGGTGAAATTAGGGCAATGTTAGGTAATCATGCAAGTCCAAATGATGAAAGTTCAATTTGGAAAAAAATTGGTAGATTTATTTATTTTAAATTATCTGATTTTACAACTTGTTTAATTAATCCTTTAATTGCTGCACAAAATTTTGAATATAAAATGTCAAATATTTTAGATAAACCAATGGAAAGTGCATTTGGATTTGTTACTGTTTTACCAGGTGCATTTAGTGCTTATAGATATGAAGCTTTAAAAGGTGAACCTTTAAGAGCTTATTTTCATGGTGAAGATATGAAATCAAATAATGAAAAACCAGCTGGTATTTTAGAATCAAATATGTATTTAGCTGAAGATAGAATTTTATGTTTTGAATTAGTTGCAAAAAGTGAAAAATCTTATTTACTTAAATATGTTCATAATTCTTATGCAGTTACTGATGTTCCATCACAAATTAATGAATTTATAAATCAAAGGAGAAGATGGTTAAATGGTTCATTTTTTGCAGCATTATATTCAATTTTACATTTTTATAGAATTTTAATCTCAAATCATTCATTTTTTAGGAAATTTGCTTTAGTTATTGAAATAATTTATCAAACTATTAATATTTTATTATCATGGTTTGCTTTATCAATTTATTTTTTAGTTTTCAGAATTTTAACATTAGATGTTGTTGGTACATTTGTTGGTAAAAATGTTGGTAATATTTTATCAATTGTTTTCCTTTGGATTTATATTGCAGCAATTATACTTACATTTATTATATCATTTGGTAATAAACCTAATGATGCAAAATATTTATATTTATTAGCGTTTACATTATTTGCAATAATTGTTATTTATATGACATTTTGTGTTATTTGTTTAACAATTCAATCAATTGATTTAATTAAAAAAGATATTGGATCATATACAACATTTACAGTTTCAATTGCTATTAAATATTTAGAAAATAGTAAATTTAGGGATTTGACGATTTCATTAGCATCAACTTATGTTTTATATATTATTTCATCATTAATTTTCTTAGATGTTTTCCATTTATTTGCATGTACATTACAATATATTTTATTATCACCTGCATACGTTAATGTTTTAGGTATATTTGCATTTTGTAATATTAATGATATTTCATGGGGTACAAAAGGTTCATTAACTGTTGATGTACCTAAAAGAAATGCAAATAACCAAGATGATAATAAAGAAAAAACTATTTTATTATTAAGTGAAAATTTAGAAGATCCTGATACATTATATAAAAAGGCACAATTAAATCTTGAAAATAATAATGATAATGAAAAGGAAGATCCTGTTAAGGCAGAAATTGCTAAAATTGAAGCAAATATTAAAAAATCTGAGAAAAATTATGCATTAGGTAGAACTTATACAGTTATAATTTGGTTAATTTGCAACTTTATATTATTAGTTGTTATTTTACGTACTGGTGGATTAGAAGATTATTCTAATTATATTAATAATAAAAATAATTCAAGTACTTCAAATTCAGTTACAAATTTAATTAAGAGAAGTTATTGGAATGATATGAATGTTGCAAATTATTTTATGACAACTATTTTATGGATTGTTGCAGGTTTAGCATTATTCAGACTTTGTGGTTGTATTTATTATAGAATTTCATTTTTCTTTTCTGAACGTCGTTTTAATCGATCAGTTGTTATCTAAACCTTAATTTTATAAACTTTATAACTTGCTTGCTTGCTTTTTTTTTTTTACTAATTTTAATATAATTCTTTGTAACATTACTTAATAATCATATGTATCTTAAATCAAATAAGAAATCATTATCTCCACGCGACTATATATATATATATATCAATTTTAGGCTCCATTAAACATAAATATCGGTTACAAAAAAACAATAATACAACAAAGAAAGAACAAAATCTATTCTTTTTTCAGCAAAATCACCGAAATTATTTCACCGAGCCGAGAAAAAACTATGACAACAACAATAACAACAAAAATTCAATAAAAGAATTAAATTTGTCAATCGATAAAAATCTAGAGCTCTTAAGACGTTTTTGTTTACTTGCCGCTATCTGCGATCTACGATTAATCTGTCGCTATGGAAAAAGATACTGTTTTACGAAGTAAATTAGTTTACCTTATGAGTTTCATTTGAATCTGGTGATAGATCTTTAGTACAGCCTATATCTTTAGTAATGTTAAATTTCTACCTTCCTACGGAAACTTTCCTTATTTTTCATGGCTAATTTGAAAATGCCGAAAGAAAAAAACAACTTGCCGTAATGATCCAATTCAACATTAAAGTGGTGTTATGAATTATAGATATACTATATTAATTTATGTATTACTCAATTAGATCTTATTGAATGTAGTATTGGATTATATAATATTTGACAAGACACTATAAAAAATTGTTAATATTATAGAGTAATATTAATTACAAATTATTTTTAAACTAAATGATAATATATATATGACGACGATCTTTTTTTAATTTCAACTTGGAATTAAAAACTTGAGATGTCGAATTAATCTCCTGAAATCTAATTATGACAGTAACTGATCGGTATCATGATCGCCAAATTGATATATATATAATTAACATTGTGCAAACGTACTATATCAAGATTGATGTTACATTTAAATTAATTGCCGTAATAACATACAGACGCTGGCAGGGCAGAGCTTATTAAAGATATATATATATATTGAAATCTGGTGGTATTTTTATTTTTATATCTTTTAAAATAATTTAATTTATTAAAAAATATTGATCCGATGGAAAAATAAACGGTTCTAAAGGATATTCATATAATCTAGCAATATTACTTAAATTATTTAATAATTAGACTATATGGATGTTTGTGCCTGCTACAAACCTCAATAAATTGCCTAAATTTTCGCTTAACATCTGATTTATTTTCTTATTAATAGTTATTTATTTATAATTTATAATTTGTAAATTTTTAACTAATTGCCGAGATAAAGTGAGAACATGTCTTCATGCATGAGCTTTAATAAGCGGTCTACGGATTTAAGATTCCTCATAAATTAATAAGGATACATTACATGTATGTATATTTTAGTTTTATTAAATAAATTAATTAAATCTTATTGGAAATAATTTGATGCAAAAAATAAACGCTGAGTATATATATCTATATATATGTATATCTATATAACGGATCATAGTAACGGAAATAATAATAATAAAAAAAAGCAAAATAAATGCAAAAATTGTAAGACATTAAGAAATGGAAATGAAAATGAAAATGAAAAAAAAAATTTGAATGGTATATATATACCAATATATATGCAAATAAGACAAGAAATTATGATTAATAAATCTCTTAAATATATAAGATATGATATATACACGTATATCATTTCAATATCTATGGTATAAATTTGTAATTAGTTGAAGTAAAATGAAAAAATAACAAGGAATAAATTGGTTTTATTTACATTAATTTGATTATATTTAAATTTTTCTAAAATTGAACATAATCTTCAGTTTTCAATGGCATGTTTAATTCAGATGATATTGTTGATGTAAATTTAGTAATATCAGAATTATTAGTAGGGGTCATATTAAGTCCTTTAAGTGTATTTGGAGGTATATAACTATGAGAATTAGAATGAGAATGAGAATGTAAAGACGTATGAGTATGTGGAACTTTTTTAATTGAACCTGAACCAACTGTAGATGACATACTTGATGATCTTTTAATTCTTAAAGGTGGTGAAAATGATAAACCATCTAAAAATGTCTTTTCTGTATTTAATAAAATTGGTTCATTAATTGAATCATTATTATTATTAAAAAATAAAGTTGAAGAATCACTTGTCATTGAAGATGGTGAAAAGGTATTTAAATTTGGTGAAACTAGTATATTCGTCGGTATTGCAGTCGATGATTCACTTGGAGATTTCAATAAATTATTATTATTGTTGTTTATATTATTATTATTATTATTATTATTTATAAATGTATTATTATTTGAACGGAAATTACTTAAATCTAAAGAATTAAATCCCATCATTGCAATATCATCAGAATCTTCAATTGGTGATACTAAATTTGAATTTATATCAAAATTTGAAAATTCATTTGTTGATGATATTGGTAATGAATTAAATCCTAAAAGTCTATTTGTAATATTATTAATATTATTAATATTTTTATATTCTTCACCTTCTTGAATTTTATCTAAAGTTGATAAATTGAAAGAAGGAGAAAATTCTGGGGATTTTGGAGATATTGATTCAGGTGATGATACAATTGAATTATTATTAATATTATTATTGTTATTGTTATTATCATTATAATTATTATAATTATAATTATAATTAATTGATTCAGAAGGTAAAATTGGTGGATTAATTAATTTTTTTGGTTTTAAATCAGATTTTTTAGAAACTAATTTATTAGATTTTAAAATTGCTTTATTTAATGAATCTTCAGTTACAGTTGAAGCAGAAAATTCTTTTCTATCTAAATCTAATTCATGTTGATTAATTAATAAAGAAATTGCTTGATTAATTGAAATTGGACAAATTGGATCATTTTCATTATAATTTAAATTTTTAATAAATTCATTTAATTGAATTGATTTATTTAATTTAACTAATTCACATAATTTTAATAAAGATTTATTAACTAAACTTAATCTTCTATCAATTAATTCAACATATTCACTTGAATATATTTTATCTTTTGATTTTTTCCTTTCAGTATAAATACAAATTTTATTATCAATTGTACAACGTTCACAAGGTTTTTTACCATTACATTTAGTTTTCTTTAATCTGCAAGAATCACAAGCTTTACCAACTCTTTTTTTCTTTGAAGAATCTAAATTGTTATTATTATCATTATTATCGTTATTATCGTTATTTAAATTTTTTAAAGAATTTGAACTTGTATTTAATAAAGTATTTGAAGATGATGAAGATGAGGATGATATATCAGTCATATTTTTGTTATAATTTTAATGTTTATTTTTATTTTTATTTTTATTTTTATCACTAACTCACTATTTTTTATGAATTTTATTTGTTAACCGAGTATAAGAAAAATAGACTGCCCTTTGCCCTTTTTTTTTAAAGCCCAAAAAAAAAATAACAGTTAAAATAATTGTATAATTGTAATTAAGTGTAATTGATAAAAAGTAAAACTAAAATTGATAATCAGAAGATGAAAAATATTGGATATAACAAACACTGAGTGATTTTAATTAAAAAAAAATAATAGTTATAGTAAAAATATATGAATAAATCAGGTACAAGAGGGAATTTGATTTAATGAGTTGTTTAATTTGAGAAAAAAAAGGAAATTGATTTATTTATTTTTGAAGATTCCGAGAGTTTAAATTGGAAACGGACAAAGGAAAGGGCCATTATTTTATAATTGACAATTAAATAATTTAATTATACAATTTAAAAAAATAAAAATAAAAATAAAAATAAAAATGAATATGAATATTTATTATAATATAATATAATATATAATATCTTATAAATTTCTTCTAAAGTTAAATAAAATACGCTGATACCGAGTACCGAGCCAAAGTCTTCAAATGAATAAAATCCCTTGAAAGCTAAATTACAAATTACAAATGTATATATATAATTAATATAATTTTAATATAAGGTTTTGGATATTATATTTAATGTTAATTTTATAAATTGCTAAGAAAAGAGGATATTAATACTATATTGCATATATAATTTAGAAAATAGGATAAAATAAAATTAATTAATTAAAGAAAAACTGAAGTTACAAATTAATTTGCTCTGGGATTGTAGACCCAAATAAATAAATTAGACCAATATATAGCTATTAAATTAGTTTATACATGCATATATATATCTATATATGCATGTATTAGTAAACATTAAAAGCAATCAATCGGAGTAATTAGTGGAGAAATATGTCAAAATTAGAGAAGCTTATGTAAAAGCAAAAGGGTTATATATATTATATATACTACAACCATATATTAAATAATATATAACTAATAAAAAATACGAAAATAAATTTAAATTATTCTTGCATTGTTTAATGCTATTGTAATAATTAAAGAATAAATAATAAATAAATAATAAATAAATAATAAATAATAAATAATAAATAAAATTAATATGAAAAACTGGTCCAAAAAGAGCATAATAATAATAATAATAATCAATATTATTTACTTTGATTAATTAATATAAAATATTATTATATTATATATTATTGTTGAATAAATTTCATTTTTTGACTGGACCCTATTTTTTTTCTTTGTTAAGTTTTTCCATGTTAATTGGATTATTTGATAGATAACTCCCCTAATTCCACCCCCTCAACTGATGCTTCAAAATTATATTCTGGGATTAATCGATAGTTCAAAGCATTAAAAATGAATTGTTTATTATTATTATTATTACTAACTTCCCCATTATCGTATATTTCATCATAGTTGTATATTTTATTATTCTTTTTCTTAAGAAGAAATTCACAAATTTTTATATAAAGATTTAGCAACTTAATAACATTCGTAGTCTCTCCTTTTGGTAATTCGTATTCTTCAATTATTTCAATAAAATTATTTATCCTATTATTAAAACCATTAAAAAATTCTATAATATATTCATGCAATTGTTTCTTTAATTCATTTAACTCTTCTTTATCAATTCCGTTTATAATATTTATACATTTTTCAAATCCTTTCTCAAAAGCAAGCTCAATCGGAATAGCCTCTTGTTTATAATGTTCTCCTCCATTTTTTTTACTTGATTGCTCATCCTCCTCCTCTTCTTCCTCCTCTTTTTCTTCTTCTTCTTCTTCTTCTTCTTCCTCAAGTCTATTCCAATCAATATTTTCTTTGAAAATTAGATAAGAATAAAATTCAAAATCAATTATTCTACAATCTTTAATATCACCATTTTTATCAAATTCAATTTTAAATTGTATATTCGGAGTTTGTTTAATTAAATATAATCTTTTAGTTGCTTCATAATTGTTTAATCTAGGAGTACTACTACTATTATTATTATCGCAATATCCAATAATTGGTATATCAATTATTTTATAATTATTTTCACTATCTGGTATAAAACCATAATTAATAAACATTGAATGTAAATCTTCCATTGTATCATAACTAATAAAAACTTCAATTTCTTCTTCATTATTATATTTTTTAATTTTATTTAAACCAAGATATAAAATAATTTCTTTAGTTTTCCTATCAACATCAAAATATGCATTTTTAAATTTATTATCATGATTTACAAAATCTAATATTGGAACAAGCGTAACATCAACATAATAATTATCTTCATCTTCCTCATCATCATATGTATCTGTCTCTGCCTCTCTTGGAATTTCTAAAATTCTTGATCTAACAGCTGAACAAATTTGTAATACTTCTTCAATCTTAACTTTTTCAAAATTTTTATCTTCATTAATTTCTTCATTAATTTCATTAACGATATCAATCCATTTTGTTCCAATAATATCGATAATAGAATTTCTTAATATTGCATTTCCTGGTATAACCATTAATAAATCTTCTAAAATATTTTGTTGATCACTATACATATTTCCAACTTTAGTTTCTAATAAAATATTTAAATATTGATTTATATTATTCTTCCATCCAATAAATGTTTTATCATTATTTTTATTATTATTTTTATTATCCTTTTTACAAATCACTAAAAATGAAATAAAATATGCAATTAAAATACTACTTTCACTTATACCATAATTTTTAAAAATAATATTTAAAACTTTTTTAACAGTTTTTAAATCTATTTCATTCAAATTTTCATTAACTAATGTTTTTAATGTATAAATATTATAACTCGATAAATTCGGTATTCTTAATAATTCAATTTTTTCATCATTTTTATTTTCTAATTTTTTATCTATTTTATAAAAAACTCCAATTCCTCGATTATCCGTATTTTTGATTCTTAATTGTTTATTAAAAGTTATGCCTAATTCAGTACACCATTGAGTAAGAATTTCTTTATCTTTAAAATCATCATCAAAAATTGACATTTTAATCCTTTTATTATAGTTTCCTAAAAGAAAAAAAAAGTATGGGCTAATTAATAATAATTATAAAATACAAATTATATAAAAATAAGTATTTATTCATAATAAAATAATTTTATTATAACTCATAATAAGTAAACGTTTTTAATAATTTTCAATTTTTTGACTTTTCTCGAATCCCGAATCGAATCTCTCATTTCTCAACTCTAATCTAATCTTACTCACTGTATATATTTATTTATTTATTTATATAAATGTACATTTTTCAACTATAAATTATTTTATGATATTAAAACATTAGATGTAATACTCTCAAATCTTTGTGTTGCAACACGAACAAACACAACTAAAAGTTCTTCATAGACATCTCTATTTTCTATTTGTAATTTTTTAATATTATTAGAATCTAATAACCAAACAACACAATTTGTATTTGCTTTATAATTAATTGATCTATCTGAATTTGTTATAATTATATCACCAAACATTGTTAATGGTAATTCTGAACTTGTAATTGAAAATTTTAAATTATTAAATTCAATTTTAAAATCAATTAATCCACTTTCAAAAAAATATAAACATGGTTGATTTTCATTCTTATCATAAATTATTTCTCCTGATTTATAATTACATTTTTTTAAATATGGTATTAATTTATTCCAAAATTTTTCATCTGATTTATTACTTAAACCTTGTATAATTTGTAATATTAAATATAATGGTTGTTTAATATTAGAAACTGAAAATTTTCTATCCTTTTCAATTAATTTACTCATAATTAAATCTTGTTGAAATTGTTCATTTTGATTATATTTCCTAGCTGCATTCATAAATTGAACATGTCTTGGTGTACCAATAATTGGACTTGAACCTAATCCAAAAACATTATTAATTCCTGATCCATTATGTAATGCAATTGATGATTTTTTTTTATTAACTGGTGTATTAATAATATTTTGATTTTTACTATTATTATTATTATTAATTGTTAATTCTTTATAATATTTTAAAAAAATATTCTCACACCATTCTAAAGCAGAATTTAAATTATTAAACATTTGAATTTTTTCTTGATGTTCTTCAGTTTCCCATAATCCACAATATTTTAATGATTCAATTATATTAGAATTATTATCAATAGATGATAAAACAAAATAACAATTTTTTTCCATTAATAAATTTCTAATTCTTTTAAATCCTTCAGTTGCAGAAAAATCAAATGTTAAAACATTATTTAAATCTAAAATTAAATATTTAATTGGTTGTTTCATATAATTTGCAATTTCAAACATATTCCTAACTTTTTCTTCTAATCCACCAATTGATCCAAAAAATAATGATCCTGATAATTTTAAAATAAAAATTTGTTTACCAACATTTTTTAAAAATTCTAATTGTTTTGGATGTCTAACAACAATTGATCTAGCATATTCACCTGTATAACTATCACTAATAACAGGTTTACTACCTGCTTCAATAACAAATGAAACACATGCTAATAAAATACCAACTAAAATACCATAAACAAAATCCCATGCTCCCATTGTTATAACAATTATAATAATTGTAATATATTCAAATTTTCTTAATCTACCAATTGTATCCCAAATTGATTCTTTTAATAATTCATAACCTAATAAATAAATTAATGCACCAACAACACAAACTGGAATATAACCAATTAATATAGGTCCAATAAACATTATACCTGATGTTGCAATTGCTAACATTATACCACTTAATCTTGAATCTGCACCTGATCTAATAAATAAAACAGAATTTGTATAAACTAAATAATTTTGAATTGAACCAAATAATCCGCTAATAAAATTAGATGCACCATGTGCAATCAGTTCTCTATCAACATCAAATGTATCCATTCCAATTGTTAATGCTAATGCAGGAACATTAATTGGAACATGTAAAACTCCAAAAAATGTTAATGCTAACATCGTTGGTATTTGATTTAAAACTAACCACCAATTACATAATTTAAAATCATAATAATGATAAAATGAATACCATGGTTCATTTGATTGTTGAGAATTAAATATCCATCCATAATCACGAGCCATATTTAAATTCCATGATGGCATAATAAAAATTAATAAATGAAATATAATGAAAACAATTATAAAATAACTTGGAACAATTAACGGATTTGAATTATATTTTTGAATTATAATTAATAAAATTGATAAAATTAATGGTATCGTCCATTGTAAAAATGGTAATGGTTCAAATAAATATTTTAAAGTTGGTAAATCATATAAAATTCCACCTTCAATTCTTGATGAAACTTCAAGACCTGTAATAATTAAAAAGTATCCAACACCTCCTATACAACCAACTAAAATATGTCTTGGGAAAAATCCAACTAATTTACCAAGTTTACATTTTCCTAATAGAAAAAATACTAAACCTGTAACAATTGAAGATATTGCAAAAGTGAAAATAGTTGTTGATAAAATTATTGAATTTAAATTTGGATCATTTGAAAATTCATCATCATTTTGTAAACTAATCATAATACTAATTGCCATTTGATGGAAAAATGGTGTAACTTCTATCATTTCTGATCCAATACCACTTTTAAATGCTGATCCCCCAAATGAATAAATTAATTGAGAAATAACAGTAGAAACATAAAACATAGATAAACCAGTTGGTCCCATTTTAGAAAATACAGTTTCTCCAATTGGGAACATAATCATACCATATGATAATGCATCTAAAACATTTAATAATGTACCTAAAAAAACAGCAGGAATATAACTTAATGGTTTATTAATACATTCATGCATTAAAGTATCTTTATCTGCTTCTTTAAGAAAATTAATTGTATCTCGTATTGAAAATGATTGTCTTCTTGATTTTAAAGCTTCTAAATCAAATACTGAATCATAAACAATATTTGAATCAGCATAATTTCCATATAAATGATTATTGGATTGTTGTACAACTGGTAATAAATTTGAATTTTCATCTATAGCTTGATATTCATATGAATTATTATCAATAAATGGATTTGATATATAAGATAATGGAGATGGAGAATATTCATTAATATCATCACTATCAATATCAGGCACTGCAATATTTGCTAAATCAGCGGAATCTCCATGTATGGAATCGGTTGAATGTACTTGTAAAAATTCAGAATTAATAGGTGATGCAAAATCAGGTTTGTAAGAACTATAAACGAAACTTCTACCTAATGTGTTATTGTTTGAAGAAAATTGTCGATTTGAAGTAAAAGACTTGGGTATGCTTCTAGAAAAACTATAATCTAAATGTTGTGAATTATTATTTGATCTAGGCATTTTTGTATACTTGTATTTTTTTAATTAAATCAAAGAAGATAGTGGATAATAATATATGGCTGGCTGTATTAGTGCAAATATTGGAAACGAAAATTTTTTCTATTGATTAAATATTAAAAATAATTGTTTGTCAATGAAAATAATTTAAAAAAATAACTTTATATGTACACAAGACCTTTCATGCGTCAATTTATTTGTTTAATTGTGGACAAAGAAACCAAAATATCTGATCAAAGCCAAAACTCGAACCCTGGGATAGATGCTTAACAATACAACTCGATTTGCAGCACATCATGCATACAAATTGAAATTTTCAGATCAGCGACGCTCTTCTTATCCACGAGCCACTGTCGAGCCACGAGCCACGAGCCACGGATCAAGATTCCCAAGGAGCCATATATTAACCATTGACTGTCTAAACATCAGCTAGTTATTCACCATTCTATGGATTGTAAAATAATTAAGCATTTGTTGTTTCAATCAAAAATATATAAGTGAAATAATTAATAAAAACAATATTAATATTGACGTTAGTAAATAATAATTATATCAGGTGTATACAAAAAGATTATAACTCGTCCTTAGAAACTTCTTCATTAGGAACAGGATCGGAAACTTCTGTAGCTTCAATTTCAAGAGCACCACATGCTTTTATAACAATTGGTTGAACTGGTCTATCACCATAACTAGTTTTAGAATTTTCAATCTGTTGAACAACATCAAAACCTTCGACGATAGTACCAAAAACAACATGTTTACCATCTAACCATGGAGTTTTCACAGTTGTAATAAAAAATTGAGAACCATTGGTACCTGGTCCTGCATTGGCCATTGAAAGCATACCTGGTCTATCATGCTTTAATTTAAAATTTTCATCGGCAAATTTAGCACCATAAATAGATTTTCCACCGGTACCATTACCCCTAGTAAAATCACCACCTTGAATCATGAAATTCTTGATAACTCTGTGGAATGGACTATCAACGTAACCAAAAGATGGATCTTTGGAAATTGACAATTCATAGAAATTTTGAACAGTCTTTGGGACAACGTCACCAAATAATCCAATAACAATTCTACCTAATGATTCATCACCTCTTGTTATGTCAAAATAAACCTTATGAGTAATAGCTGGTAATTCACTAGGTTCACCAGATGCTGCATTAGATTGGGAAACAAAAAAGAAAAATGCAGCAATAATTGCAAAAAGAGAAGCAAATAATTTCATCATGTATTCTGTTTTTTCTATCAACAAATTACTGTCTTAATGCTTTGGTAATACAATGATAATTTGTATTATTAGCTAGCAATTCCATGTAGGATTCTATTTTAGAAATTTGAAATTCGCCACAGAGTACTTAATATTCATTGAAACGATTTCCCATGATATTTGACCGCACTGACGCCATTCACACGCAATTCTCAACTCAATACTTAACCCTTAACCCTTAGCCCTTAGCCCTTAACCCTTAACGCGTAAGCCTTTAGCACTATACAATACTATACACAATAGATTTTTGCTTACCTACATGACACAAATATGGTGTATCGAATATTTTTGCCATAATTATTACTTATTAAAAAGTTTTATACAATTAAGATTATCTCTAAATTATAAGTCTATCTATCGTATATGAAGAAACTGATGCATTATTGTTTTTCTTTGCAGATTGGGAGACAGATTCACCCATTTTTAACATCATATCCAATTTACTGATACCAACTTCGATTTCTTGAACATCAGTTGAAACACTATCTGATTTTTTGGTCTTATCTTTACTCTTATTTTTCTTTGACTTTTTACCAGTTTTTCCAATATTGTAAGCTTCTGCATTAGTTAAGGATTGACTAATTAATGTTAGTAATTGAGTATCTTCAATTAATGAGTCGACTTTTAATTGTGTTTGACTAATCAATTTACTTAATTGAGTTTCATCATTCGAATAATGTAAACTTAAAATCAGACCATTTGAATCTATAAATGAATTTAATACTTCATAACCAATGTTAAATTTAATGATCTTTTTAATAATTTTATCTAAATCAAAATTGTTAACTTTTTTATTATTAGATTGTTGTTTCATAATTTTTATTGTTTCTTGTGTAATTTCCTCTGATGAAAATTCGTCAATTAGTCTATTTATAATATCTTTAAAAATTTCATCATTATCAGTATTACTAAGTTCTAAAATGAAATCACCACATGGAATATTAACACAAGTAACAATTGCTTGTCTTTGTAATCTTGGTAACTCCTCCAATACTTTTAAAAAGCCATGTGCATATCGTGTTGGGAAAAGTGGATGTGTTAAAACGTAAGTTAATCCTTTTTCAGGTACATTTTCTTCATCTAGTGAAATTTTATCAGTTTGTGAATCATAATTAAATAATAATAATGTTAATAATTTAAAGAATTTTGGATCAACAAATCTATCCTTTTCATATTCATAAACTTTAAATTCTTCATCTTCATATAATTGTCCAAAAGGTTCATTTTTCAAATATGAAATCATATGATTTTCTAATGATTTAATATCTTCTGTTTGTTTTATATTCACTAATTTATTATATACATCAGTTAATTCTTTATTATTTTCAGTAATCAAATCATTTAAATAATTAATTTCTTTTAAATTTTTACCTGATACATTTTGATCATTTTTATTAAAATAACTTGAAAAACTTGCAAATTCTTCTTCAATATTACTTTCATCATTATTTGGTAATGAAATTAATGCATCTCTTAATTTTCCTAACCCGACATCAATTGAAACATATTGTATTTGAGAATAATTTTCCTTTGTATTTTTTAAAACTAATAATGCGAATGTTTTCTTTGATTTTAATGAATTACCATTAACTGTTGGAACATTTAATAAAGTAGCATTTCTAGCAGGTTTTGGATTTGATGAACCTTTGGTTTCTTTAGATCTTGAATATAAATCTAATGAAGATAATAATGCCTCATATTGAATATCAATTAAAGCAATAGTACTACCTTTGGTGACTAAAATTCTGTTTGTTGATGCACACATTATTGAAGTTGAAGAATCTAATGGTTCATGTTTAAAAACTCCTCCTATTTTAATGATTTGTTCATTATTTACAAATGGTAATTCATAAGATTTAATAACTAATTCTGGTTTATTTTCCAAAATTATAAATTTTCCTGATATATCATAAGAAAATTGAATATTTTGAATATCTTTGATATCATTAATGGTAGATTTAGAGATTTCTAAAATTTCATTTGAATTTATTGAAAATATACGTACAATAATTGAATTTTTGTTATCCGTTATAGATTCTGCAGTTAATAATAAATAATCAATTTTATCTGTACGTGAATTAAACTTTAATTGTTCGGGTTTGATAAATTGATGGAAAATAATTTTTCTATTCTTATTAGATAATGAATCAATTTTACGAGTTAAAATTGGAGAATCGGTATCATTTGAATCTATAGAAAATTTCCAAATAGAAATATTTCCATTAATAAATAGTGAATAAACAAACTTAGAATCTTTTGAAAATTTTAATCCAACTATTTGATTTTTAACAGGTAATGATTTATCTTTTACTTCCTTCAAATTCTCAATTTCATTTGTTTGTCTATCTTCTTCATTAACAACAGACATTGAACTACTTTGATTTTCTTCGTCTCCATTTAAATTCCTAAGATCTTCAAGACCATAGGAGATAAATTTTAATTTGTGTTGTTTACGTTCAGTAAGTGCAATTGCAAATATTTTTTTATCAGTTAGATTAGGAATAGAATTATTATTATTATGATTTGAAACGTGTTGATCTTCAAAATCATATGAATCCATAGACGTTGCAACTGATTCCGGTGATAATGCATAAGACCAGATCATCTTAGGAGATGGTCTAGTTATGAAAGTTGCAAGATACGAACCACTAATAATAATGTCAAAATTATTGGAATTTGCATCGTTAATTGTTGAAGTTAAACATAGTTTTGAAACATTCGATTTTGGTGGTAATCTTGGCAAATTAGTTACCACAAATGGATCGTTAATTATGGATGACATTTGTTATTTGTTGGTCAAATTTTTGAAAAGTTATTGGGAATTATTTATATAACTTACTTGCATTCTTCTGAATAAAAAAAAATTTTATGTCTATAAAACTGAAAAAAAAATCAATTGAAAAAAAAAAATTAAAAGATAATGCTGTGGGTGCACGGGTGACAATTAATTACACGTCTGTGGTCCTCTGCTAGAACTTTGCTTTGTTGACATATTGATTCCTAATTACTTAAACGTGTTGATTTAGAAATTAAAGGCAACTGAATAATTTTAATTTTAAAATCTAGATGTTAGAAATAATCCCAATGATTAATTTTTATAAACTAATATACACCCTAAATAAAATAGAAACAAATTTAAGAAAGATCATAGAACTTAAGCAGTAGCAGCAGAAGTATACTTTGTAACAGCTCTAGTACCTTCAGAAACAGCATGCTTGGATAATTCACCTGGTAAAATTAATCTAACAGCAGTTTGGATTTCTCTTGCAGAGATGGTAGATTTTTTGTTATAAGCAGCTAATTTAGATGCTTCAGAAGCAATTCTTTCGAAAATATCATTTACGAAAGAATTCATAATAGACATTGCCTTTTGGGAAATACCGGTATCTGGGTGAGTTTGTTTTAAGACCTTGTAAATATAAGAAGAATAGGTTTCCTTTCTTGCCTTAGTTCTCTTTTTACCGTCAGTAGAAACTGCGGTTTTCTTACCTGCTGGTTTTTTTTCAGCTGGAGCTTTGGATGCAACTTTTTCTGCCTTTGGAGCCATTGTTAATTATACTAATAAATTTGTTGGTTAAAAGAAAAAATTAGAATAAAAAGAATTAATTATTTAATTAATATAGATTAGAACATAATGGAGGAAATAATAGGGAAACTGGTTGATTTAAATAAAATTAAAGTTGAGCATCAAAATAAAGCAAAATAGGGAAATGACTGTGTAAACAAAAAACATTGTGTGTAAATATGGTACCGCCCATTACGGCGCAATTACTTTACTATTACAAAATCAGCATAAAAATCATTTTTATTCGATATACCTTCTTTTGTTGCATATTTGCAAATCATTTTACGCGGTTCAGATTTTACACACCCGATGAGTAATTTGTGGACCGCCATAATTTTTTTAATTACGCGCGGTACACAAGCTAATCGCTATTTGCATGCTATCGTGCTGAAGTTTACACGTACAATATTGTTCAAAGTTGATTTCCTTTGTTTAAAAGTATTTGTTATAAATATAACTCCATTCCCTTCAATTATGTCGATAAGAAATATCTTCTATGGGAATTTAACTTTTTTTCTATATACAATCAAATTTAATTATAAAAATCAATCACAATGTCCGGTGGTAAAGGTGGTAAAGCAGGTTCCTCTGAAAAAGTTTCAACTTCTAGATCTGCAAAGGCAGGTTTAACTTTCCCGGTTGGTAGAGTTCACAGATTATTAAGAAAAGGTAATTATGCACAAAGAATTGGTTCAGGTGCTCCAGTTTATTTAACTGCTGTTTTAGAATATTTAGCTGCAGAAATTTTAGAATTAGCAGGTAATGCAGCAAGAGATAATAAAAAGACCAGAATTATTCCAAGACATTTACAATTAGCAATCAGAAATGATGAAGAATTAAACAAGTTATTAGGTCACGTTACTATTGCTCAAGGTGGTGTTCTTCCAAACATTCATCAATCTTTATTACCAAAGAAGACTGCAAAGGCAAAGGCTTCTCAAGAATTATAAGTTTGATGTATATATTAGGGTATATCAGATGTATAAAATGGGTATAATTTGTATATTAGTTTTAATTTAGTTATTTCATAAAAAAATTACTGTAAGATTCAAAGGTTTCGATAAGACTAATTAATTGAATCAATTTACATGAATTACAAAAGGAATTTTCCCAATTAGGAAATTCAATTTTGATTAAAATAGACGGGGCAAATTTTATTAAATTGATTAATTGTTAAGTTATTAGATATTATGTATTTATTACTGAAATGCTTTAAATAAAAGGGATATCCCTTTTTAACTTTGATTTACATTTATTTGCCATCAGCTTTTTATCTTATTATTTCTTGTTTTAATATTATCTTTTTCATTTCTCATAACTCATTTTACTCTTAATAGGTGATATTAAACAACAAAGATTAGTAACAATGCCAATCAGAAGAATTCTTAATTTTATTAGAGAACATTGCGAGATTCTTCACAAAAGATTTGGTATCAACGATTCTGAAAAGAAGAAATCATCAGTTTCTGCTACTGTTAAAGAACCAGCGGTTGATGAAAATGTCACAAGTGTTGAAGAAATACCTGCTGCTGTTACTTCTTCTTAAATGGAAACAATAGTTTATTTTGCTTCTTTAATTCTTTTTGAGCCACCACCATTTTTTCTGATATTTTAAACAGATCCCTCTTTCCTTGGCTGAGCCAACTGCATATTTTATCTTCTTCTTTTTATTTCTTTTAATGGTATTCAATTATTAATTAATATTCCGGGTTTGTGGTGGTGTGTTGTATTGTATTGTGCTAATTTATTTTCTTTCTTTGTTGCAATATGTTTCTTTTTATAAAAAATTTTATATTAATAATTGTTTCTACACTCTATACAAAAAAAAATATATTAAACCTTAAACTACTCAATGTAATCCCAAACACAAAGTTCTCCTGTCAAAGAAACAGAAACTAGTGTTTTACCTTCTTGATATGTGTCAACTTGCATAATGGGGCTGTTAGTTTCACTTGCTTGTAAACTTGATAAAATATCTTGAGTTTGAATATCCCAAAATAAGATATTCCCATTTTCATCCCCTGAAACTATCATTGATTCTTGATTATAAATTATAAAATTTGTACCTAAACAGTATTTTTCAGCAATTGGTAAATTATTAAAATTTTTATAGGTTTTCACAACGTTATTGTTCATATAATCCCATAATCTTAATGCACCATCTAAAGAACTTGATAAAACATATTTTGCATTTGGAGAAAATTTCACATAACTTATAGGAAATGAAGAACCTTCTTTATCATATATTAGAGTTTTCAAACAACCACCAGTTTCTGTATCAAACAATCTAATTAAACCATCATAAGAACCACTAACAATTATTGTATCATCAAAACTTAAATCTAAGCTTGAAATTGGATCTGAATGAGCACTTAAAGTTCTAATACTTCTACCTCTTTTACAATCCCAAATTCTAATATTTTCATCTGAAGATCCAGTTATTAAAATTCTTGATCTTCGATCAAATTTCAAACAAGTTACATGATATGTATGATTTTTTAATAATTTTAAAGTCTTCTCAAATTTTAAATCCCAAATTCTAATTGTTAAATCATCAGATGCACTTGCTAAATATTCATCATTAAATGAAAAAGAAATATCAGATACACCATCATTATGACCTTTTAAAGTTGTTTGTAATTGACCGGTTTTTGTATGAAAGATTTTAATTGTTTTATCAGACGAACAAGTAGCTATTTTTGATCCATCATTATTAAATTTAACAGTCGATACTAATGAACCTTGATGAATATTTTGTAATCTATATCGTAGTCTGTATTTTACGGTCATATTAGATCAGTGAACAAAGAAAGATATAATGAATGTTCTTAGTTGACAATCGAAACTTTTAAAATTCATTCATGTACTGAGAAATATATTATATCTATGTATTATATTATATTAGCGAATCGCTTCTGATCTAATAATATCTGAACATTCATAGATTTTGAATTTTAAATCGTCTATTTTAGTTTTATTTTATTCTATATAGTTTATTCGAAATGTAATAATTAGAAAACAAATATTGAAAAATTTTAAGAAACAAGGATTTTGTATAAAACACACCAAAAAAATTTTAGAAAAAAAGAAGAAAAAATATAATATACAGTATACATAAAATGAACAATAAATATTTTATTGTTTATTATTTAAATTGTTTCGCCGTTTCATTCATTACATTTTCATAACTTGGTGGCTCAGAATGATCATTAAGTACTTGAGAATCATTATCAATTGTTCCATAATTATTTTCAGGTCTACTTAATGGAGATGGTATGTAATTATTATTAGCTCGTGGATTTACCATTGGAGTATGAGATAAAGGTGATAAATTATTGCTATCAAGCAAAGAATCTGGATTATTATTGCTATTATTATTATTATTATTATTAACGTGATGATTATTTGACTCTAAAAATGGTTCTGGATGGCTAAATCTAATTTTTGTTTGATTCGGATGTTTATTAACGATAACACTTGTAACTTGAGGTTGAGTAACAATAAAAATTTGTCTTTCTTCATCTTCAATAATTCTTTGAGGACTTGCTAAGATGATATACCAAGCATGTATCATACCAGGTACCCAACCTAAACAACATAAACAAATATTTATCAATAAATCACATGAACATAAACCTTTTTTTAAACATACAGGTAAAGGTGGGAAAATGACCGCTAATAAAACAAGTAGGCAATCACAACAGAATAAATCACAGCAACAAAAGCACATGGTTGTTATATTTTGTGTAATGGAATAGATTTTATAAAACTTGTTTGATAATTTACCATTGGTTTTATAAAAGAATAAGTAAATGCAGGAAGAATTCACTACATTTTATACTACTGATAAAACTGATAAAATTGAGAAAAATTTATCTATATCGGGGTGCCGGATATGTAACATGCGGTCGATCGACGTGGATTTTTGAAAAAAAAAAAGACTTATCATTTCTTAATAAATTTTATATTTATTGCTATATGTATGTATATACCAATATAAGTAACAAATTTAAATAAACAATAACATATGCAATTCAAACATAATTATATATATAGCTTGTTTAGTTTTGTATATATATATATTTATGTATTTTGTTTCAGTGGATGTCTAGTAATTAAAAAACTATCCTTTTACAACTAGTCTTTAGTATAGATATAACTATTTTGATATATATGATTAAAGTTAAAATTTTCGAATTACAAAAATTAATTTGTCATCTTCCCGCGGAGGGCACAAGAATTAAATTGAAGTCGGATTATTGATCTGAGTGCGCTACGCCCCGTTTCTAGTTCCCCACTGAAAAGCCAGTTTTTGGGCACTCCTATGAACATGGCTCGAGCTGATTCCTCCATGTCATCATTAAAATCCTTTCAGTAAGAATATCCACTCTTTATCCTGCATATTATAAACTTTGTAGGGCTTACTTTTTACTTAACTAAAGTTCCAGAATATTAAGGAGGAAAAAAAAACTGCAGGCAAAATAATTTAAAAGGAAAATGTTAATGTAAATAAAAAGAAATCGCATGAGCTGGAATTTCCGAGATTTAGTTATACTGATTGATCATATTCATACATATATATTAATGATATATATAAAACACACAAGAAAGCCTGCAACTCTGTCTAAAACTTTCTGTTTTTTTCGTAACAATATCATTAAGCTTAAAACACTCTCAGTAAAATTCGGAAATTAGAAATTATTCGGGATAGGCCTAGATTATGTGTAATAAATAATTTTTCAAATTGAATACCTATATATATATATATAATTTTATTAACTGACATATGTGTTAACGCATGAAGATTCAATATGCATACACAGCTTGTAGGAATTTTGAAATCAGATAGACTTCAATTACGTACTAATGACTTTACCTTTACATCAAGAAAAACATTCACAAGTCATAATTCTTTATTTATAATCAATAACAAGCACGTATCATTAACTTGATTACTAAAAATATTACAATCAAGCATGCATGCTGTAGGAAAATTTCAGTAGCTATTGATTTATTAATTATTATAGTGTTATTGTAGCTTATATTTTAATAATAGGCGAACAGCTCATACTTGCTATAGCTTCTAAAGGAGCTCGAAGGGCACTCATAAGGAACTAATAAATTATAAATTAATTAGATTGTTTTTTTAACAAGATAATTGTAGGAAAGAACAATGCATACCTGAAATATACTGCAACATTCCGACGGCCATAACGGGTTTTCAATTAATTCAAATGAATTTGAAATTTAAAAAAAAGAAAAGCGGGCTTATATATATATGCGGGCGTCTTCAAGATGCCCGGGAATTGCGATTTTACGCGCCCTAAAAACATTCTTCTTCCATCGGCTTAGATTGAAAAAAAATAAAATAAATAGAATCAAGCTTAAATTGGAACATTTTACCGTCGGCAAATAGAGAAGTGGGGATCCAAATAAGTCAGGAACCATTACGAGCAATTAACAAAAAAGAAAAGATGGGGCAGTTCTGTATATAAATTTAATATTAATAGTAACAAGCTAGTAACAATTTGCGCCCAAATTAGCTTATAATTTACCAAATTGTATCAGTATATAAATAATTGAAATTACATTCACCGTTTTCCTGCTTCCCTGCAATGTATTTTTCATTAATATTATTAAACTAGTCTGACCAGCTTGTATATAAATATCAAGATGTTTCCAGAGATTTAAAAAATTGTTCTTTTGGTCATTCCTTTCAATTATATAGATTATTTTAATTCCTGTCCTTTAGTATTTTCACTTTTTTAACTGATAAAATTCATACACATATCACACTCCCTGAAAAATAACTAATAATATATATATCAAATAAATGTACTTATCAACATTCACTCATCATATTCATCATAGTAATTATCATCCTAATCATCCTCATCATCATTATTATCGCCATCATCGACAGCATAATGCTAATAATAATTACAAAGTGGGCATTAATAATCCAATTAACGATAATGGTAAAGCTGATGATTCTAAGCCATTTTATTTATATAAAGGTTTAAATCCAGAAAGAGAAGAAGCGTTAAAGGTTTATCCAAATAGTCTCAACATATACCCAATGAGTTCATCACAATCTTCTTCTTCTTCTTCTTCTTCTTCTTCTGCTCATTCGTCATCTAGTTTTTCTATGCCATTAACTAATAAAAATGACAGAAATTCATTCTCTTCAAATTCTGAAGATGAACATGATCAAGATAAATATAATAATGAATCAGTCACAGTAATTCATCCAGCTTTAGGATCAGATGAGAAAATAAAATTTAAATGCAATTATCCTGATTGTCGCTATAAAGGTGAATTTTTATCAAGAGATTATTTAAGGAGACATATAAGAGAACAACATAAACGTTCAAGGGAACATGTTTGTTTAGGCTACAAAAGTAATGGTGAAAAATGGGGTTGTAATAAAAAATTTAGTCGACCATATCAATTGGTTAATCATTGGCGTGGTCAACGTTCTTTAAAAAGATGTGGAGTACCAGAATATGAATTGCGCAAAAATGGTGTTTTATAGCTGATTAATTGATCATCAGCTATAATTCTTTAAAATTATTGAAAAATTATAAGGGACACACTGGTTGTGTAAAATAATTTGATTAATTTAAATTCTAATGAACATTGTGGTTTTATAAAAAGTTTTTGCTTTCAAAATATGGTTTAAAAAAAATATTATTTTGTATATATATGTAAATATATGTAAAAAAAAAAAAAAAATTAAGTTACATTTTAACTAATCATAATATTAAAAAAGAGGCGGCCTGGTTAAAAAGCAAAGTAGGAATACACCAATATAGATTAATTGAATGAAAGTTTCAGTATTCAATTATCATAACATAATAATAAATAATGCACATCTTAGATCAAAATTAATAAAAGATAAAACGGTACTATCAAGCTTTAAAAAAGCACAGACTGTTTTGTTTAGTAGAAGTTGACTTTAGATCCTAAATAATGATTTTTTGCTCATAAAAAACATGCTGATTTAAGAGTTTTTTTTTTGAATTTATCATTCATCACTGAATTTGATGTTCAAGGGCTGCAAAGATTTTATTCATAAATATTTTTGGCTATTTGCTAGAAACTTTGAAATTTATGATTCATCATAAAATTTTAGAATTGCCAAAGCAAGATTGTGATGCATCACTAATTCCACAATCGGCAAGTGAAATGAAGATTTTACATTTTACCATCTTTAAACTATAAAATCACTACTCTTGCAGATAATTTTTTACAATTTGAAGTAAAATAAATAAATAATGATTCCCAAAATTGTCTATCTTATATCAGATTCTAAATACCGAATCTTGAAATGTCAGAAAATTGGCAACATATCTGTGAAGATTTGGAAAACGTTATATCACCAGTAAATTCAAATATTGAACAACAAAACCAAGCCTGTACTTATCAATTGCCAAAAATTTACTGCAATACTGACAAAAAGAAATTTAATTTATTTGATAGATTTAGTTTTGTTCAATTAATTGAACAAATAATCAGATCAAAATTCAAACCAAATTCGAATAATATTCGAAATAGGGGTGTAATTTTTGAAAAGTTCAAGGAATTAATAGACTTATCCGATCCTAAATGTGAAGAGTTTATTAAACAAAATGAAAAATCTTTGTTGAAATTAAAGAATAAACGTCAATTACTTTTATTTTTGAATAAAAAATTCAAAAAAATTCATAATTATGAACCAAAAATTACGGATTCAAAAACAATCTATTATAAAAATAGTAAATCAAAATCTTCAATTTATATGTCCAATGGATTTAAATATTTTTCAGCAGGCTTAGTTTTAATTATTATCTTTATTTTTATGATTATATACATTTTTTTCACTTCAGATTTGATTGAATTGTATTTTCTTAGGGAAAACTCAAAACATTTGTTATTACTGAAGTTTATTAAAACAATTATTCTTGCAATCATGCGGAACTAAAGTTGATTTTTTTTCCATTTTTCTGCTTTGCCCTGAACTTTTTATATATAACCTAGATTACTCAATTTCGACCAATATCAATTTTTAAATAATGAATTAATTCATGTTGAATTAAACTAGTAACTAGTAACATAACAAATAATGGTAACATTTTATTTGAGTAATGTGCTCGCTCGCGACCTTCTTCTTTTAGACTCCAAATTTATTAAACTGATTGAACAACATTGACACTTCACCTGGAATTTAAAATGTTGTTTGGATTTTGAACTTATTCGTTGACTGTATATCCCAGATTGAGAAGTTGCATACTTTAATATAATTGAGTTGAAAATTGATCATGGGTTCTTTGAAAACATTTATTAAATCTGTGAGGAATAGTAAGACAATTGCAGCTGAACGTGCAGTTATACGTAAGGAAAGCGCCAAAATCAGATCATCATTTAGAGATGTTCATTTAGACAATGATAAAAGAAGAAAAAATATTCAAAAATTACTTTATTTATATATTTTAGGTGAACCAACATATTTTGGTCAAGTTGAATGTTTGAAATTAATTGCATCATCACGTTTTATGGATAAAAGAGTCGGTTATATGGCAGCCATGTTAATCTTAGATGAAAATCAAGATATTTTAACATTATTAACAAATTCATTAGATATTGATTTAAAATCTTCTAATCATCTGATTGTTGGTTTAGCATTATGTACATTAGGTAATATTGCATCACCTGAATTAGCAAAAGATTTATATCCAAATATTGAAAATTTATTAAATTCTCCTCAATCTTACATTAAAAAGAAAGCTGCAATGGTCGCTTCAAAATTAGTTGAAAAAGATCCAATGTTAACTGATGTTTATTTACCTCATATTCCTAAATTATTAAATGAAAAATCTCATGGTATTTTATTAAGTACTTGTTCATTGATTGTTTCAATTTATTATAATGATGAAACAAGTCATAAACAATTATTACAAATAATTCCAAAAATTTTATCACACATCAAATTATTATCTTCATCAGGTTATTCACCGGAATATGATATTAAAGGTATTCCTGATCCATTTTTGTTTGTAGCATTATTAAAAACTTTAAGAATATTATTAAAAAATTCATCAGATGATAATAATGATGATATAAATGATTTATTAACTCAAATTTGTGCCAAATTTGAAAATTCAAAAGGTGCTGGTTATTCAATTTTATATGAAACTGTCAAGACGATTTTTACTATTAATTCTGATTCTTCTTTAAAAGTCTTAGGTGTTAATATACTGAGTAAATTTTTAATTCAAAAAGATAATAATATTAGATATGTTGCATTAGACACTTTATTACAAGTTATTGAATTTGAACCGTTAGCTGTTCAAAGACATAGAACGACAATTGTTGGATGTTTATACGATGGTGATATTTCAATTCGTCGTAGGGCACTAGAATTAACATTTAGTGTAATGAATCAACAAAATATCAAATTATTGACTAAAGAATTATTAAATTATTTAAAGAATGAAGATAATGATGAACTAAAGTTTTATATTACCAATCAATTATCAAATTCTTGTCATAAATTTAATAAAGATTTAGAATGGAATTTAGAAACGTTGATTTCGATGTTAAATATTGCAGGTAATTTTGTTAATGATACTATTTTATCTAAAATTTTATCAATGATAATGCAAGTTAATAAAAATTCAACAATAATTAAAAATATTTTAATTGATTTAGTCAAAACATTAAAAAATAGTTTATATGATCAATATGGTTTATCATTAGTTACGATTTGGTGTTTAGGTGAATATTCAGATTTAATTATTGGTAAATCTGAAATACATGAAGATTCAATAATTGAAATAACTAATTCAATTTTAGCGGTTTCAAATTATTCTAATAATGAACAGAAAACTCAAATTAAAATTTATATATTAACAGCATGTTTAAAATTGTCAATCAAATTGAAAAAATCGTCAAATATTGAAATTTTAAGAAAAATAATACTTAATTTGACCAATGATATTAATTTAGAAATTCAGTCACGAGCTATTGAATTTATGAAAATATTTAATGAACCAATTTCTGTTAAAAGAGGATTATTAGAAAGAATGCCAGCACCACCTTTTAAAAATTATGAGAATTTATCATTGTTAGACAGATCTCATAATATTCATTCAAATATGGAATCAAATCAAGAAAAAGTTCACGTGCAACCATCGAAAACATCTGGAGATTTATTATTGGATTTATTAGGTGATAATGAATCAAACTCCAATAATTCTGTAACAGTTGAACAGCAAAAGTCAACGAATAAAAATACTGCTATTGATTTGTTATCTGATATTTTTGGTACAACGTCAATTAAATCAACTAGTAATAATCAAAATAATGCTAATGATATTTTAGGATTGTCAACTACCAATATAAATACAGCTACTGAACCTGATTCAATTGAAGCTTTTAATGATGGAAATATTAAAGTTGGTTTTGTTGAAAAGAATATTGGTAATGGGAATGCAGAATTTGAAACCATAATTAAAAATGTTAATGATGATAATATTAACAATGTATCAATTTTATGTGCTGTTCCAAAACAACAAAAATTACAACTTTCATCAATTTCTAAAACCAGTTTAAAGAAATCTGAATTTACAATTATTAACGTTAAAATTTCGGGCAATGCGGGATCAAAAATTAAAATACGTGTTAAATTAAGTTATGTTTTAAATGGTACTAAAATTGATAAACAGTTTGATTTTTCTGGGAATAAGTTGTTATAGATTTAAGTAAATTATGTAAATTTGTTTAAGCAAAAAGAATTCTAGAATAAATAAATAAAATACATGATACTTACTAGTTATTAAATGGACATAAAGATACAGAATCTTTCCTATATTCCTATATTCCTAATTCCTATATTCTTATATTCTATATTCTATATTCCTATATTTTATATTCTATATTCCTATATTCTTGCTATCTGGCATTACTTTTTGTTTTTATAAGTTTATTTCTTAGTTATTTTATAGAATTAGTTTATCTTATAGATTTTAAAGTTTTATTCATAAATCATACAAGTTTTATTTAAATAATTATAAGATGGATTCAAATCTCACTTTTTATTTATTTAAATATTTTTGATGTTTGTGTTTTTTGTGGCTAAGAATTTTATAACTTAAATTTTACTCTCCTAAGACAACGTTACGGCAAAAAAGTTGCATATATTAATATATTTACAAAAAAGTAGACATTAAACATGAAATCCCAGATATGAAAATTGGATAATAAGCAGAGACGAAATTTTTTTGATTCATATAGTAGAAGAATATAGGATAATACAGATCTGAAGTATAAAATAGGTAGAAATTTAGAATAGAATAAAATTATTAGCCACTCTTTTTCTCGAATTTTTTTAGCAGGCCTCGAAAGAGCAAAATTAAGCAGATGGTGAATTGAGGGCAAACATTCTTATTGTTGCAAGTTTTATACTGTCGTATCCTGGTGTAGTCATTGAATTTTGTTGTATAAACAATTGAAATACAATATGGATTTTAAGAGTATTCAAGCAAAGGCAGAACAATATTTATCAAGTATTGATGCGGTAAGTATATTAGTCAATGGGCAATTGATTACCACCTAATTAAATTTACAATGTCATGAATACTAACGATGATTTTTAATTTTTTCATTTTTTTCTGATTTAGAACACCAAAAATGTTTCAATTTTAAACACATTTGAAACACAAACTAAACTTCCAAGATCGTATGCAGTTTTGGGTGCAGGTGCACTTTATTTTTTAATTGTTTTCCTTAATTTTGGTGGAATTGGACAATTATTAAGTAATTTAGCAGGATTTGTTTTACCAGGTTATTTATCATTAAAAGCATTAAAAACTAAATCAACTGATGATGATAGTAAATTATTAACATACTGGGTTGTGTTTGCAGGTTTACAAATTATTGAATTTTGGTCAAAAACAATTTTATACTGGATTCCAGCATACTTTTTATTCAAGACTTTATTCTTAATTTATATTGCATTGCCAAGTACTAATGGTGCTGAATTAATTTATAACTCAGTTATTATTCCATTAACTGATAGACTTATTACTGTTGATCCAGCATCTGACTTATTAAATAAGGTTCAAGATAAGGTTGAATAATTGAGCAATATTTTAACAATTATGAAAAATTTGATAATTGATAAGGCATGCGCTATATATTGTGTTCCGTGTACCGTTGTTTTTTATAATACTGTACACTAATATAGTTTTGGAGTATATATATATATTAACCTTATTTCCTATTAATAGCTCCTTAGAAGTAAGAAATCTAAAAATAAAATTAGCCTCCCTTTAGTTCCCGAAGAAGGGCATAAATTTCGTATTTTCTCGATTTTTCCGAATTACTGATCGATCCTTACTATTTTTCTGTCCGAGTCGATCGACGAATAACAATTAATAAGACAAAGAAATTTTATAAAACAAATCGTCAACGTAAAATTGATTGACTAATTAATTAATCAATTAATGAGCACCCTAAATAGTAACAGACTTAAAACAATAATTTATTTGTAGCAATAAATCAATTTCTTTTTATTGTATTTTCTGAGTTTAATGAAAAATTTTATAAAAAAAAATGAAATAAATAAATATATTTCTGAGCCTGACGAATCGGAATTCAACGATTTACGTTTATTTGTTAAGTAGAAGAGTGCAGATTATTTGAAAGGAGCTGTATACTAATAATATTGCATTATTGTTTTTTAAAAAAAATAAAAATGAAAACTTCTTAATTCATAAAGTTAAATTCCCGGTCAATAAGGAAAGTGCCGTTTCTCCGCAGAGACCGTTGACTTGTTAAGAGGAACGGTCGCACATTTCGAGATTATACGCTGTCCATATATAGAATTTCCAAGCAGAAAACACCGACCGGGTTTTTCCTTTTTTTGTTTATACACACTAAATAAATAATAATTTACTGGCCAATTAACATTAACATTAAGGATAACGCCGTTGGATTTTTTCATGCTAATACTAAAAGAATTAAATTGGCAGTCATAAACACTATATATATGTATCTTCATCAAAACTCCATTCACGTTTCATAGATTGATTTCCAGCCTTAATTGGCTTAAACAAATTAAGCTGATGAAGTAGTAGAATTACCGTTGTCTACCTAACGGAGGACAGAAGCCCGTCAAAGAATTTCCGACCCCCGCTTGTGTATCTACAATCTCCAACAGAAATAAAAAACGGAATTATATATGCTAGATACATTAAAAGAGGAGAAAAATTGAAAATGTATAATTGTAAATTAGATATTAAGAGAAAGATAAAAGGCAGTTTCCATTCGTCCTAGCAAACAAACATTAGACACCAAAAAAATATAGCATAAACTAGTAACTAACAATAGTAGAAACTGATGAAAACAGATATAATTAATAAAATAAATAAATATATATTTGATGCCGGGGATTTTTCTGTAAACAGAAGACGGTAAATATGGAAAATCCCTACAGTAAGTCGGGGAAGTGTTTTTTTTTCCATTTCTCCATTACCGCATGTTACAGTGTAGGTTATTTACTTTTTATTATCAGTATTATTTCACTTGTTTTCTATTGTCATTTAATGCTCGACATGACCAAAATGATTCTTATTGAGTTAAAATTAATTAATTTTGAAAAATGCTGGGGTAAGATAAATAAAAAGTTTTTGTTGAGTCTTGTTTTCCTATAAATTAATTAAGTTTCCTATTCTTTTTATTTTGTTTGTTGTTTATCTGTAATCCCTTTTTTTTAATCAAAACTATTCATTCTCTTATTTTTTTATATTTCTTTTTTTGTTTGTAAGAAACATAATCAAAAAAATGGCTCTTTTTGGTAAAAGCAAAGAAGCAAACAACGACTCTGTTGAACAATTACAGTATGAATTAGAATCAAACAATAACCTTGAGGTTCAACCTTCAAATGTTTCATACCAAAGTTTTAAAAGTGACGATATTGATGAAGAAAGATTGGGTGATAAATTAGCTCAAGAGCATCCAAATGTTAAACCAGATTTTTCTTCAGCTGCTATTAAAAAATATTGTAAGACAAGATTTACAGAATTATTCCCAACAAAGCAAACAATGGCTGCAAATAAACATTTATTAAATCCTTTACCAGGTTTAAAAATGATTGGTTTTAAACAATGGTTAATGATTTTATCTGCTTTCCTGGCTTGGTCTTGGGATGCTTATGATTTTTTCTCTGTTTCTTTAAATGCTACTCAATTAGCAAAAGATTTTGATAAAACTGTTAAAGATATTACCTGGGGTATTACCGTTGTTCTTATGTTAAGATCTGTTGGTGGTTTCTTCTTTGGTTATTTAGGTGATAAATACGGTAGAAAATGGCCTTTAATTGCTAATTTATTATGTGTCTGTGTTTTAGAAATTGGTACTGGTTTTATTAAAAATTATGCTCAATTTTTAGGTGTTAGAGCTGTTTTTGGTATTATGTTAGGTGGTGTTTATGGTAATGCTGCTGCAACTGCTTTAGATGATTGTCCAACTGAAGCAAGAGGTTTTATTTCTGGTTTCTTACAACAAGGTTATGCATTTGGTTATTTATTAGCTGTTGTCTTTAAGAGAGCAATTGCAGATAATTCCCCTCACCGATGGAGAGCTATGTTTTGGTTTGGTGCTGGTGTTTGTTTCTTAATTGCTTGTTTTAGAGCTACATTACCAGAAACTAAAGCATTCCAAAAGCAAAAGGAAATTGAAAGATATAATGTTGAACATGGTATCTATCAAAAACCATTTAAGGTAAAGGCAAAGGAATCATTCAAAATTTATTGGTTAATGATTATTTATATGGTTTTATTAATGGCAGGTTTTAACTTTATGTCTCATGGTTCCCAAGATTTATATCCAACTTTATTAACTGTTAGATATAATTTCTCTGAAAATGCAACAACTGTCACAAATTGTGTTGCCAATATAGGTGCAATTACTGGTGGTATTATCGTTGGACATTTTTCAAATTTCATTGGAAGAAGATTATCTATTCTGATTTGTTGTATCTGTGGTGGTGCATTAATTTACCCATGGGCATTTATTGATAATGCTGCTATTAATGCGGGTGCATTCTTTTTACAATTCTTTGTTCAAGGTTCTTGGGGTGTGATTCCAGTTCATTTATCTGAATTAGCTCCACCTGATTTTAGATCTTTTGTTGTTGGTATTTCATATCAATTAGGTAATTTAGCATCATCTGCCTCATCAACAATTGAAACAACTATTGGTGAACAATTCCCAATGACATCACCAAATGGAAAGCCAATTTTTGATTATGCAAAAGTTATGGCTATTTTCGTTGGTTGTGTTTTTGCTTATGTTATTATTATCACATTTATTGGTCCAGAACACAGAAACTCATCATTTGAAACTGAAGAGGAAGAGGAATTCGAAGTTAATGAAAAGATTAGACATGAAGAAGAAATTTACCAAGTTGAATCAAATCAAGGTACTTCAAAGATTCAATAAATATATTGGTGAATTTATTAGTATAATTTTACAAATTATATAATGTCATCGTTGTCTTTTTCATTCACTTCATTTTCTTTTATTTTTGTTTTATGACAATTCTTTTATTTGGACAATAAATTCAAATATTATTTTTCTTATTTTTATAATTTTAAATTACCTTTTTTATAGATCTTTTTTTAACGAAAAAATTATTAATACTCTACATGTGTTTAAAAAAGAAATAAAAAATATATTGATGCAAATTGCAGCTCATCAAGCGGAATAAGAATAAGAAATAACGACTAAGGTCGCCAGCTGAGTCGGGTTTAAAAATCAACGGACTTCTGGGGTAGTGATGATCAAAAGCTGGAAAACAAAATGAAAAGGATAAAAAAATATAAACTATTGTAATATAATCGTATTACCCGGTACTACGTACGCGGTATAACCTTGGGAATAATAGTAGTTATGAAGCACATATATATATATATGTAATATTATAGCTAATATAATATTGTTAATGCAGGTATGGTTACAATCTAATCACAGATTACCTATAAAGGAGTACATATAGCAATGTCTATGAACATAAAGCGTCCTCTAATGTTCTTCATAACTATTATTATTCCCAAGGTTATACCGCGTACGTAGTACCGGGTAATACGATTATATTACAATATATATATCCGTGTCTACACACAACAAATAACTTCAATGAAAACTTAATTTTGTGTCAGACTGTTTTGACATGCACGCGTCTAAAGAATATGAAACCCCGGAATATATGATAATTGCAAAAAAAATGTTTTTAAACAATTAATATATAAAGAGAACAAAGGACTTTACGTTAATGCCGATATTAATCTGGGGAATCTCAAATTGTATGAATTCAAAAGGGGCAATTTTTGTGGGGTGTTTATTATTAGCTGCCGACCATATATATATATATACCTATATATAGAAAATTTTTAGTATTTTACTATTGATTTATTTTTAATAGAAGCAGATATATATATATATATATATATATAAAATATTTAAGTTTCGAAGTATGATCTTACTATATATATGTGTATATTAATCTTGACATAACTACAAATCCACTATAACATAACTAGTGTAACAAAATTACTGACGTATTCTAATTTATAATTTGATTTTAATTTGTTAGGTTTATTAGCTTAATATATATTTATAAGATATATTATAATAAGATATAAATACATCCAATGCTAAACACCAGCACATGCATCCACCTGTCCACCAAAAGTCTCCGATAGTCTACGGCAGAATTACATAGTGTGGCTCGTAATAACACGGAAAGTTTCTACTTTTTTTTAAAAAGCTCGTAGCAACGCGGAAGACCATATATATGTACATATATGTGTAGATATCTATATATACATTATGTTTCTATTCTATTCTTAGCGGATGGTAGAAGATAGATAGCGGGATAATTTTTTTGATGATTGGGATTGATTGACTTCTCTAAGAGAAAAAATAAATTAAGGTTAATTCCCAATTATAGTTTAGATTATACTGTAAAAAAAAAAAGTAAAGTCATCTAATAAATTATTTATAGTACAACCTCTGATGAATTTGTGTATTTTTCCATATATATATATATATGACACTATTAATTTACTCTTAATATATAAAAATGCAGCACAAATAATTAACACCGGTAAGTTTAAAAGAAAAGAAAATTTTTCTGCCCCCTCTCCCCGCAAAGAATTCCTTTTTAAGACAATCCCGGGATAAATGGAGCATTATTAGAGGCTGGGCGCACGAGTTATTTTATAGATTTTAAAATTATAGTAGAACCCCGGAATGTAGCCGATATTCTCCAGGTGTATTAGCTTGTTTTATTTAAACTACATAATGAGTAATATGAACAATATCCAAACCTATAAATATCAAGATATTCCCATAACTAATTCAATTGAAAAAAACTCTTAATAATTATATTAATTTAAATTCTTTACATTCAGTGATTTTGTTTTATTCTTCAAAAACAATTTTAAAAAAAAAATTTTTTTATAATTAAAAATGGCTCCAACTGCTGTTGACATTCAAAAAGAATACAGAGAAAGTGTTTCTGAAGAACACGATTCTCCTTTCAACAAAAATGAAAGAAAATCTTCTATTGCTGCAAAATTAGGTCTGAATCCTGATGCAAAAATTCATTATAATTCCGCTGTTCCAATTTTATATGAAGATGGTTTAAAAGAAAAAGGTACAACAATTTCATCATCTGGTGCTTTGATTGCTTTCTCAGGTTCAAAAACTGGTAGATCACCAAAGGATAAAAGAATTGTTGATGAAGAAACTTCAACTGATAATATTTGGTGGGGCCCAGTTAATAAAAAAGTTGATGAAAATACTTGGAATATCTCAAAATCTAGAGCAATTGATTATTTAAGAACAAGAGAAAAGGTTTATATTATTGATGCTTTCGCTGGTTGGGATCCAAGATATAGAATTAAAGTTAGAGTTGTTTGTGCAAGAGCTTATCATGCTTTATTTATGAAAAATATGTTAATTAGACCAACAACTGAAGAATTAAAAAATTTCGGTGAACCAGATTTTACAATTTGGAATGCTGGTCAATTCCCTGCAAATGTTTATACTAAAGGTATGACTTCTGCAACTTCTGTTGAAATTAATTTTAAATCAATGGAAATGGTTATTTTAGGTACTGAATATGCTGGTGAAATGAAGAAGGGTATTTTCACTGTTATGTTTTACTTAATGCCAATTAAACATAAAGTTTTAACTTTACATTCTTCAGCTAATGAAGGTAAGAAAGAAGGTGATGTTACCTTATTCTTTGGTTTATCCGGTACCGGTAAAACTACATTATCTGCTGATCCACACAGAGAATTAATTGGTGATGATGAACATTGTTGGTCCGATCATGGTGTCTTCAATATTGAAGGTGGTTGTTATGCAAAATGTTTAGATTTATCTGCTGAAAAAGAACCAGAAATTTTCAATGCAATTAGATTCGGTTCAGTCTTAGAAAACGTTGTTTATGATCCAGTAACTAGAAGCGTTGATTATAATGCTGCAAATGTTACCGAAAATACTAGATGTGCTTACCCAATTGAATTCATTCCATCTGCTAAAATTCCTTGTTTAGCAGACTCACATCCAAAGAATATTGTTTTATTAACTTGTGATGCAAGAGGTGTTTTACCACCAGTTTCTAAATTAACTAATGCACAAGTTATGTATCATTTCATTTCTGGTTATACCTCAAAGATGGCGGGTACTGAAGTTGGTATTACTGAACCAGAAGCTACTTTCTCTGCTTGTTTTGGTCAACCATTCTTAGTCTTACATCCAATGAAATATGCTCAACAATTATCTGATAAAATGTCTCAACATAGCTCCACTGCTTGGTTATTAAACACTGGTTGGTGCGGTCAATCTTACACTAAGGGTGGTAAGAGATGTCCTTTGAAATACACTAGAGCTATTTTAGATGCAATTCATTCTGGTGAATTAGCTGAACAAGAATTTGAAACTTACCCAACCTTCGGTTTACAAATTCCAAAGACTTGTCCAGGTGTTCCTTCTGAAATCTTAAACCCATCTAAATTCTGGGCTACTGGTGCTGCAGACTTCAACACTGAAGTTACCAACTTAGCTCAATTATTCATGGAAAACTTCGAAAAATACTCTGCTGGTTGTACTCAAGAAGTTATCGCTGCTGGTCCTGCTTTATAAATTTTTATTTGATGTGATTTCTTTCAACTTCTGTTCATCTTTTATACTTTTATTTATATACTCATTTCATCTTTATTTCTGTTTGTCTTTTTTTGTTGGTAGTTTTTAATGTCATTAATTTATTCGTATTTTTATGGTAATTTTTATTATTTAAATTTTTACGCAAGTTTTTGATTATATATATGATATATTGTATAAAATAAAATAATATTATTGTTAAAAGATCAAATAAAATGATTCAATTGGAATAAGTTTTTATAAAATGTTTAAGCTATTTAGTCTATTCAATCTTCTTGTAATTTTTGAAAAGGTAATTTCATGTCTTCATCAAGAACATCGTTCGTCAAATGTTTTGGATCAACTAAAATCTCAAATTCATCCTTTGAAGCAATATTTTCATGAAATTTTATTAAAAATTTAGAGAGTGGATCAGCGTACCAACGGACATTATTCCATTTGAAATAACCTACATGACCACCCAAAGTTGTATTAACCATCGAAATAAATGGACTAAATTTTGCTTGATCAATTGGTAAAGAACCAATTTCCAATCCACCAGTGATAGGATCATCTAATGCACTAATATTAATTAATGGAGTTTTAATTTTAAAAATTCTGTTAATTGGGGATGCTTGATGATAATAATGATCAGCACAAGTAAATCCAAACAGTTTTGAAGTAAATGCATTATCAAAATCTTTCAACAGCCAAACACTTTTCAAAATCTCTTCAGTATATTGGTTTTTAAAGACTGGATCCTCTAATAATTTTGAAGATTGTCCTTTTAATAAATTTAATAATGGGAATGTCATTGTTGTAGAATAACATAATTTTGAGATTAAACCATTTTCAAGAAAATAAGAAGAGCCACGTAAATCCCAAATTGAACCAAATGCAATTGCTAAAGTAACATTAGAGTTTTCACCTTCTTGTCCCAAATAATTTAACATCACAATTGAACCTAAACTAACACCAAATAAATAAATTTTCCTATTCGGATAATTTTTTTTGAAGAATTTTATAACTGATCTAATATCTTCAGTCCACAGTGCACAGAATAATCTTGGCGTTGACAAGTTACAATTTCCACAACCTCTTGAATTCAAAACATATAAATCGAATTCATCGTTTGTAGATAATCTGTTGAATAAACACCTAATATACGATTCCGCTGATGAACCGGACAATCCTGTCAGCGCAATTATAATAGCCTTAGAGTCATCTGAATGTTGATTTTCAAGTTCTTCAGTGGTCATATAACGTGTAAATTTATCAATGATTTTTGGTTGTTCTTTTGGAATATTTAAATCTAACTTTTCATATTTTTCAAACTTTTCCTTTGAAATAACATGATCTAAAGCAAAGGATCCACCATCAGAACCGGTTCTAATTTGACGTTGAAAATATAATTGATCAACAAATCTGAATCTTCTAATGCCAGCAAACATTGTTTGTAAATGTCCGTTAAACAAGAATGGATTAAAGATTGAAATTGAGTTATTTCTGAATTCAGGTATATTTTTATTTATAAATTCTTCAATTGAAATTCCCTCTTTATAGAACTCATTTTTAAATAAAATTGGATTATGTGAATATGATGAAACAACTTTATTGATAACACTAAAATTGAAATAAACTTGATAGATTATAAACAGAATAACAAATATAACACAAAGATTTTGAAATCTTTCAGTTGTAATTCCAAGTGAATTAATTAATAGATAAACAATATTTAATAGACTCATTAGTGGACGATTGAAAGTGAGCTCTGACCAAAAGAAAAGAGGTTTTGTGAAAGAGATCAAAGAAGACAATTTAGACTAAAATTCAACTTAACAATAGATATTTGGATTCAAAGTCTCAAAATTAAAAAAAAATTAAAAAATTAAACTCCTCATCAGGGGCTCGAACCCTGGACATTTCGGTCGACTTCTTAAAGAACTCTTAAAAGCCGAACGCTCTACCGACTGAGCTAACAAGGAATTATGTTTTTGTAAAATTTTTAGCAATAGATATCATGTTAATTATATTCACGTGACACATATATATTTTTTAAAAGTTAATTTAACGCCATGTGTTTCCTTAATTTTAGCAATTGCTCAACTTTCAATGGAAAATTAAAATTAAATATTTTAAAATTATTAAAAAACTCTATCCAAAAATCCCATTAAATTAGTAGTACGTTAATTATCATTTTGGTTGATATTTTAAGTTTATGACGTACAGGAGTTTAGTAATCTACAGATTCAAGAGGTTTTATTAAAAAAGTCACGTGATTAATAGATTAGAATAAATTTGTCCGTACTTTTAATTTGCTGTATTCCGATGTAGTGTAGTGGCTAGCACGGTTCGCTCTCACCGAATAGACCCGGGTTCGATTCCCGGCATCGGAGGTTACTTTTTTTTTTACTGAATTTGAATATATTCCGGATCTAAAAGTTTTCATTCTTTTTGGAATGTTAAATGAATATTTCACTAAACTTAAAAAAATTATAAACTTTTTATCATCTAATTTGGAATTTTTAATAACAGCTTACCCGTAGTCTTTCTTCCTTCCATTTCAATGGTTGCCTTTGGATAATCACTTAATGAATAAACATCGTGAATTTCAATATTTAAATCACCAGAATCAATTAAATTGAAAAGTAAATTTGTATAGTACTGGAATTCTTCTGGATCAGTAATGTATCCAAACAACTGAGGTCTTAAAACCTTAACATTTTTTGGTGATAACCTATTGATTGATAATGGGGAGACAGCACCTGATGCATTACCATAGGAAACAATTGTACCTTTTCTTTTGATAACTTTCAAATCCATTTCAAAAGAGTCCTTTCCAATTGAATCAAAAATTGCATCAACACCTTTACCATTTGTAATCTTTAAAATTTCATCAGCAATTTCGTCGTATGAAAGATTTGATGAATTTAATAAGAATTCAGCACCGTTTTTCTTTGCTTTTGCCAATTTTTCATCAGTTGAAGCAACTGCAATAACATGGGCTTTCTTAATTTTACCTATTAATTGATCAAGAATTAAACCAACACCACCAGCAGCTGCTGTAACTAAAATATAATCATTTTCTTTGACAGTATAAGCTTCATGAATAAATGTTAATGCAGTTAAACCTTGAATGAGAGAAGCTGCGTATAATTTTAAGTGTTCATCAGTTGCATCCTTACCTAAGTTAATAATTGAAACTTTATCTGATTCAAGTTTTGTAAATTGTGCAAAATTTTGATTACCAACATAAGCAACTTTATCACCAATTTTAAAATTAGTCACTTTATCACCAATTGCCACAATTTCACCTGATGCTTCACGACCTGGAATATAAGGAAATGTAGCTGGATAAATACCATTACGGAAATAAACTTCAATAAAATTAACACCAGCGTATCTATTTTTAACTAGAATTTCATTTTCTGTAATTGTTGGAACCGGAAAATCAGTAGAATATTTTAAAACTTCTGGTCCACCAGTTTTTTCGTAGTAAATAACTGCCTGTTTTGTTGGAATAGTAACGGTTGACATTTCAAATTTTGATGTGAATAATTGTAATTGTCTCGAGTTAATTGAATTTAAATGTGTTGTAGCTTTATAATGTTTTACAAGGGATAAAACTGGACGAAAGGACCTATACGGGAAAAAAAGCATGTGCTTCTTTCAGGATAGTTGGATTTTATGATTTAAATGGATTTCCTAAATCATAAAATTAACAAGTTATTGATAGATTATTAATCAATGAAATTAAATTGGAGCGCCACAGTTGTCAACATGAAATTGATGAATAGTTTGTGGATTATTGATTGTTGAGTTTTTGTTCATACGTATTATAGCGATCTGCAATTAGTGTGTAATTTACACATGAATATATACGCCATTAGTGTGTTCAAAAATTATGGTAAAATTATGGATGTTCAGAACAGCTTTATTTATAACGTTGGTTCACTTTCCTTATCTGATATCCTGTGGGCAAGCTTTCGATCAAAAATATTACGTCATTAGGCACGATCATAAATTAGATTTTGATTCAATACAGACAAATGAAACAGATTTTATACCTTATAAACTTCCATTTGATTCAATTGATTACCAATGCTTTATTCCTATAAATGGTTTTGATGAATCAATAGAAAAAAATCGTAATATGAATATTACCGAATTAGAAATTGAAAAGAATCTTGCCACTGATATAATTAAAAATTTCAACTTCAATTTGAGAGATGAAAGTGTAATAAAGGAAAGAGGTTATTGGAGCTATGCCGTCAGATTTGATCATGATATCCATCAGTTTCATAGAGATATGACCGAAAATGGACCTGGCGCCCTTTTTGACTATAAGCTTGCTGCCTGGTCTGACAACGATGACACAAACACATTCGAATCAATTCCATACTACAAAGATGAGAGACATTATAAAGATCCTTATTCATTCAAATCTGATTTTGAAATGATCAAATTAGAAGATGGTACGAAATATGTATCACAAAGAATAAGTAATGGAGAAATTTGTGATTTAACTGGACTACCCCGTTCAACTACAATTAATTATTTTTGCAACGATAAACATAAAGCTCCCTTTATAAAAGAAGTGCACGAATGGAGAACATGCGAATATATTATAGATTTAGAAAGTAACGAATTTTGTGGTCACTCAATGTGGACACCACCAAAGACTCTGGTTAATAATCATATTGACTGTTTTCCAACAACAATTTCAGACGAACCAATTAACAAAATTCTAGATTCTCAAGACTTAAAATTAGATCCTTTGACTAACGGTATGTTTTTAGCAAAAAAGGGTGATTCCTTAAAATTTTCTTTACTCTTAGTTAAAAATTATGACCTTTGGTCGGTTGGTTCTGAGGAGTATCCATCTCATTTCCAAAATTTATTGATGGATCTTTCACTTGGATTTCAGAGATATATTAAGAACAAGAAGTTAATGGTTGCTTCAAAAGATACTTTTGTCGTTCTTAGTCTTGTTAATCCATTTAAAATAATTTTTGAAGTCTATGACATTGATAAGTCTTATATTGGTAATATTAAGTTAGACCAGGACGAAAATGGTTTTATTGTCGCTTCATTCGTCGATGATGATGTGCCTGAAGAAGGAAATTTATATCTTGAGTTTGAGACTTTTTTCGACACAGGAAATGAAATCAAAAAGGAAACTGAAAAAGAAGACAAACAAAAAGACGAAATTAGGGAAAACATTTAAATACACATAGTTTTTATACAAATTTATAAAATAAAAAATACAGTTAGTGGAAAATTTACCTTCTTCTCTTTGATTTTGTTGTTTTCTGATTTGTAGCACCAAAAGAAGCAGGTAATGTACCTTGATATGTATGTTGTGATACTGGTATCCTTTTATCAACTTCAATATTCAAATCATCAGGCTTGATATTTCTTGCTTCAATCAACCCAACGACCAACCTTCTAATTTTGTTATATAATTTAATTTCATCATTTGAAGGTTTAAAAATCCTACTTCCTGTACCCAATATATTTTTATTGTAACGTGCATGTTTTTTTTGATTTTCAATTCTATCTTGACGCAGTTGATTTAAATCTGTGAGTAGATCGCTAATAGTAGATTGTACTTTGTTTAGTTCAACAATCTTTACTTCGTCCTCAGCTACAAGTTTGTTGTTGTCGAATTGTAAAATATTTTTTAAATCAACTAATTGTGATTGATCATCCTCACTTTCATCATTACGGGGGCCATTGGTCTCAGCATCTAAGTTAACTTTATCCTCGGTATCATTGGAAGGTTCAGCTTTTATATCCACCTTTTCAGCTCTTTGTTCATCAGTAGGTTTGAGTTTGGTGTCAGAACCAGCTTCTATAAGTATTGATGCATTTTTTTTAGCAAGAAGGTCATCATATTGTTGTTTAGTTTCAACCAATTTTTTGAAACCTATCTGTTGACACCAAGTTAAGCCTTTCCAATCATTTGAAATAATGGATTGAGTTTCATCATAAGAAGGAGCGAAACTAAAATTTAAAGATGATAAACCAGATCCATGTTTTAACCACTGTGAAGAAATTAATCGTAACCAATTTGGATGCATATAATTTTCTAAAATTTGTCTTATATTTGGTATTTTAATATTAGAATCCGAGAATTTAGACATATTATCAACAGATTGTAGAGAAACACTAGGAATAACATCCGTTATAGTTATACCTAGTGCTGGATCAATTATTGGTTCACGATCATCCAATTCTGATTTGTATTGGTTCAAGGAGGAAAAGAAAGGAATATTTCCAGAGGCAAAAATAGATAATGCTTTACCAGTATTATTATAAAAAGTGGACGTTATTATTTCAAAATCTTTTTCAAGAAGCTGTGAAATATCTGCAGCAGATTCTATTGGTTTTAGTTGTGATATTTGGGCTTTAATCTTTTCCTGCTCATCTTGTTCTTTATTATTTTTAATTTCTTCAGATAAATTTTGTTCATTATTCTTTAAGGATGCACCTAATCTGATGGCCTCTCTCAATAATATTTCAATCGAAATTTTATAAAACTTATCAATTTTGGAATAAAGATTAGGGTTGTCTTCGAATTGTAATATTTGTGATATACAAGCTAATTTAATATCATGGAATAAACCATAAATTGAAGTGTATTGACCTTTTTCAAAGTTAGCCTTTAATGTCGTTTTTACCGAGTCATCAAGCTCTGGATTATTATCTAAGAACTTTAAAAAAGAATAGTTGATATTTCCAGGCTTATTTTCATAGAATGTGTCCTTGTTTGGAAAACGACTATTCAGAATTCCGGCGAAGTCTAACTGAGTATAGACAAAAAAAAGATCTTCGATCGACTTGGCAAATATTTCAGTAGACATTATAGTGTTCTAATATATAGATGTAAATAGTTTCTAGTGTAAGGGGATGTTTTCTTTGTTTACTTTAAATAATTATCTATAGAGGCAACAAGAAAAAAAAAAAAGAAAAACAACAAAATACAAAATACAAAAAATCAACAAAAATCCTCAACATATCTCCCAAACACCAGCGACTTTTCTTTGTAGTACTTTTTGTGGTGCAAGATCAACACCACCTGTAGCCATCATAACAGCACCGTAACGAGGAATAACATGGCATTCTCTGGACTCAACACCACTGTTGTCTATAGTAATAACAGGTTTCCCTAGTGGTTTGGAGTAGGTAATAAGACCCGTGCCTTTACCAATATTAGAAAGCGCAGTAGATGTAATATCATTCAATGGATGCATCTTAATCTTATTAGATTTCCCAGTTTTGGAGCTCTTTTGAAGATGAGAAAAGACTAGATATTCTGGAGCCTTACCGCTTTTCAACAAGATGCTGCTTGGATGAATGTAAATGATTGAATCATCTTTTTTGTGAGATTCGTTGATGTAAGATGGTGTCATATATGGAACATTCATGATCTTCATATTGTTAGTTAGTTTGAATTCTTTGTCAATAACATCTAATCTAAATGCAATTTGATCAATAAAACCAGCTGCAATCATTTGTTTAATTGCTTGAACCTGCTGTTTAGTGGGCTTAGCAAGTTTAATTTCATCGTCAGTAACTTTGGAGGAAACTGCAATGCTTTCCTTCATTGTATGTAATTTCACAATATATGTTAATTGTTTTCTTAGTTTCTCAATTTCATTCATTTGCTTTTCTCTTAAGAAATGATCTTTGTAAAACTTACCCTTTTTATCTTTTGGAATATGGTCACTTGCACATACAGCTGATAATAGTTTCAAACTATCACTGAATTTATCCAATCTACAAAACATTTCACGAGATTTATTAAACTTTTTTCTTAATTTTCTCTTTTCTTCTAAATCAAACTGACTTAAGGAATTTTCCATTTTTTCATAATCATCTTCTAATCCAACCTCTTTAGAATCTTTTGTTTCTGAGACTTCATTAATTTGAATACCTAAATCATATTCTGTTAGAAATGGATCACCAACAGACATACCAGAAACTAATGCAATGATATAAGGTAAGCATCCTTGTTGATTAGCAATTAATAAAATCTTAGAAAATCTTGGACTCAATGGAAACAGACTCATTTTTTTACCTATTCTGGTTATTTGTGATTTCTCTTTATCTAATGCACCTAAGTATTTTAACAGTTTTTCAGATTTTTCTAACATTTGCCTATTTGGTGGTGTTGGAAATGGAAAATTGGCAACTGTTTGAATTCCCATGCTTTTCATATTTAATACAACACCTTCAACAGGCATTCTTAAAATTTCAGGTTTAGAAAACTGTGGAAATTCACTTTCATAGATCGCTGATGAATATAATCTGTAACAATGACCAGGTCCTGTTCTTCCAGCTCTACCAGATCTTTGATCTGCACTTGCTTTTGCAATCCAATCAATTTCAAATGATTGTACACCTGAATCTTCATCATATTTCCTTTCCTTGGCTCTACCACAATCAACAACATATCTAATATTTGGAATTGTTAGTGAAGTTTCTGCTACATTGGTTGCAACAACACATAATCTTGATCCTGCAGGCGGCTCTTCAAATATTTTCATTTGTTCACTTGTTGGTAATAAAGAGTATAATGGTAAGACATATAATGGATCATTTTCAGTTTGACCATCCTCTAAAGTTTCTTCAAAACCTTCCTCCTCCTCACTATCTTTATCATCAGTTTCACTATAATCTTCTTTCAATTCAATCTCATTCACGTCAAAATCAATTTCTTCAACTTCAACATCAGCATTATTGGCATCTACTCTAACGTCAGGCAATTCATCATCTTGAATACTGTTCTTACTGATTAACCTCTTTTTCTGTTCGTTTTTAAATGGAAATTCATTTTTAAGTTTTTTTACCATTGCAGAAATCTCAGCCTTTCCTGTCATGAATACCAAAATGGCACCCTTTGGTAACTTTCTATGAATTTTGCATGTTTTTCTAAATGCTTCTTCTGTATAATCAAACGGAGTTCTCTTATTGAAATGGATAGAAACAGGATATTGCCTTGCATCAACCTTTAAAACAGGAGGTGGAATATCAAAAAGAACTTTATTTTCACTAAAATCACTAACCCTTAAAGTTGCACTCATAATTATTAATTTTAATGGTGAAAATTTTTCAGGTTCCTTGTTGTGATATTCTCTTCTTAATTTCAAAACTCTACTGAGCATACCAATTAAAATATCTGTATTAACATTTCTCTCATGAGCTTCATCAATGATCAATGCAGAATATTTTGTTAGCAAAAAATCAGCCATCATTTCCCTCAATAGAACACCATCTGTCATAAACTTCAATGAAGTATCATCACTAACTGTAGCATCAAACCTAATTTGATAACCGACTCTATTTGAGTAATTTCCGAGTTCATTGCCAACTCTTTTAGCCATAGAAACTGCAGCGACTCTTCTTGGTTGTGTAATACCGATCACACCTGGCGTACTAGAACCAGCAACACCATAACCGGACTCAAACAAAAATTGTGGAACCTGGGTAGTTTTACCTGAACCAGTTTCACCACAAATAATAATACAATCGTTATGATGAATTGCTTCCATAATTCGACTTTCCTCTGCATAAACCGGTAATTGGGACCGTGCACTCTGAATTGATTCGTCTCTAATAACGTTAACTGTAAAAATTTTTCTTTTTAAGTTTTCATTAATTGGGATGAAATCCTCTTTCAAACCATCCTCTAAATCTTCCCGACGGACAATAGCCTTATATTCTTTTTGTGGTCCTGTAGGCACATCAAGTACTTCTCTTCCTTCAATTTTACGCACTTGTTCCTCTGCCCATTCTTTAAAATCTAAAGACTTCTTAGTGTGTTCTTTTTTGATATTGACTTCAACTTCAATTTCTTCATCACTATCGACTTCGTCAGTTTCAGTTTCAGTTTCAGGTTCTTTTTCATCTTCATCATCATCTTCATCGTCATCCTCCTCTTCTTCTTCTTCACTTCCATCATCATCTTCTACATCTAATTCCTCATCCGATGCCTCAGAAGGTTTATCTCCTTCATCTTCATTGGATGTTTCCTCTTCACTGTGATCATAGTCTACCAAATCCTTATCACTTTCTCCTTCAACTTCTTCATCCGAGCTATCACTCATGAAATCCATGTCATCTTCATTTTGTTGATTTTTTTTCTCATCGCCTTCAATCATACTTCTCCATGAATAATTTTTCTTTTTAGTCTTTTTAACAGTTTTCGTGACGTTATTGAATCCAAACCCAGTACCCATACCTGAAAATGGTTGCGCTGGTCTGTAATCAATAAAACCAGAACTTGCAGTTGAAGTACTTTTAAACTCTTCTTCTTCCAATTTTTTAGCACCATCAATATCTTCGCCGTCATTAATGACCTGTTTATCAACTATAAACTCTTCATCATTATTTTCATCAAGTAAATCACCCCAATTTTTCAATTTCCTTTCTTCATAAAGCAACTCTCTTGTTTTATCTGTTGATTTTCCAAGCCTTTCCAATTCCATTGCTTCAAGTATTTTCTCTTTCTTAGTCTTCTTATCACCAGTACCAATGAGTTTTGCCGATTTCAATATCGAACTATCAATTCTCGTTTCTTCTAATTTTTTGAATAAGATTTCCTTTTCTTCTCTTTTAAGTTGGTGTTCTATGTATTTATCTAACCTTTTTTTCTTTTGTCTGGTAAGCTTTTCTTTGTGCTGTTCAAGCAATTCTTGTTTCAACCTTCTTTTTCTATTAGATTTTTCCTTTTCAATTCCTGATAGTGAATTATTATCATCCTTGGTAGCTATAGCACTCTCGGGAGTTTTTTCTTCAATTGCAACATTATCAGCATCCAAAAGCTGCTTATTAGCCTTCCCATAAAAATTCTTTTTAGCCATTCTGAATGTTATCCAAAGCTTCTTGTATTTTTTTTAGAGTTTTAAAAAAAAACTAAATTTTGATCTCAATTGAAGAAGAAAAAAAAAATTTTGAAAATAAATATTGGGTAGCACAGCCTGAAATTTTTAAATCAAATTCATGTTGTTGTTCGTTTTAGGAATAATTCTATACGATTGTCAGGGATAGATACTGAACAGCATAGCTTTCTCTAAATGTCTAGCTACGTGGCAGACTTCATTGTCTAAAATTATCTGATAAGGAAGAATGATTGAAAAAAAACCAGGTCATGCAGAATTGGGCGAAAAACGACTACGAAGATCATTAAGAAACGCTCCCGGAACAGAAAATCCGACGCCCGAAGATAAAGATACCAAAAACGAAAATGGTGATAATGAATACGGATTTCTGGATTATCGAAATATTTCAAGAATACGATTAGGTAAATATGAGTTTGATACGTGGTACGGAAATTCTGCATTGTTTAAGGAACCATCTTTTAATAAATTTGATAACAAATTTCATACAAGTTTGGCATTTAAAAACGAAATAACTAGTAATGAAAATGTAATAGCAAAGGCTACATCTGCAGGAAAACTTTTAAAAAAACTATCCAATTCTAAATCATTAGCTGAAATAACTTTTGATGAGAAAGAGAAAAAACCTTGGCTTGACGTTTTATACGTTTGTCCGTACTGCTTTAAATTTACAGATGTCCAAATAGAGTTGGAACAACACATCAATTGTTGTCAATTTAAAACTAAGCTTCCAGGAAAAGTTATGTATAACGATGGTGAGTTACTGATACGTAAAGTGAAGGGTGTGAATCATAAATTGTTTTGCCAATGCATGTGTTTAATGGCAAAATTCTTTTTAGATAATAAATCTATTTTTTATCATCTCGATTATTTCGATTTTTATGTTGCATATCAATTATTAGATAGACATGAAGTTCCCATGGGCTTTTATTCAAGAGAGTTATTGTCTTGGGAAATGAACAACTTATCTTGTATTTGTGTTTTACCGTGTTACCAGAAACGACATTTAGGTACAAAGTTGATTGATTTTTCTTATAATTTATCAGAATATGAACAACAAATAAGCGGTCCTGAACATCCATTATCGCCATTGGGAAAAATGACATATTTGAAATATTGGTGCCAGACGATTGCATTAAGTTTTGTTTATGGTGTACTTTCAACAAAAGAAAGAGTTACATTACAAATGATAAGTGAAACCACAAATTTTAGAATAGAAGACATTTTATTATCATTATCATTTTTAGATGTGATTTATGATAATAAAAAGAAAAATGTTAATATGGATTACTATCAAGACAGATTTAAATATAATGATCATTTTGTATTTTTAGAGGACGGGAATTATAAAGTTTGCATTGATAAGATCAAATTAAAACAATGGATAGTCACCAATAAAATTCCTAATAGAACTATTTTAAATAAAAAATGTTTTGTGTTGTATTAAAAAATTATGTATTTTACATATAATGTATTCAAAGCTATTCCTGGAATATACTTTGTAATTCCTCCAATTTCCGTTTTCTTCTCTCTTCATCAGTTATACTCAACGCCTCACCTAGTTGGTTTTTTCTTTCTTGTATTTCTAACATTCTTTCTTCAATACTATTTTCCATAATAAATCTCACAACTTTAACGTTTTTCATTTGTCCTACACGATGGATTCTATCAATTGCTTGAAATTCAATAGCATTATTCCAATGAGGATCCATCAAAAATGCTCTTGATGCAACAGTTAAATTCAAACCAACACCACCAGCTTTTAAGCTCAGCAATAAAATAGATACTTTATTTACAGAATCAGTGACTGGCTTTTCAAATTCAGTCAAAACCTTTTGTCTTTGCTCTAAATTCAATCTGCCATCAAACTTGAAAATGCTAAATTCTCCAACATACTTTTCTAATTCCTTTTCAATTAGGTCTAAGAAACTTGTGAATTGTGAAAAAACAATAATATGCTCACCTGGAGATTCATGCCTAATTTGTTCCAGATGGATTAATAACGCATTAATTTTAGAGGATTGTTCATTAGGTGTGAATGGCCTAACGTAATAAAGTCTATCATTGTTAACTTTCTGAGTAAGCAAGGCAGCACTGACATCCAGATCAGCAGCATCAAGAGCAGTACCATTTTTATTTAATGTTCTAAACAGCCTGTTCTTATTAATTTGTTTCCTGCACATTGGGCAGAATACTTCTTCTGCCTTTAGCATAAGTTCCTTTTTATCTGCAAGCTCTTCGACATCTTCACTATGTTTGTCATGTTTCGATTGAAACTCAAAATGTTCAGTTAAACAGCTGAGACAGAAACAATGCCTACATTCAGTTATAATACAAGTATCAATATTAATTGGTTCAGTACAAATTGAACATTCAATATCATCAAATGTTGGATATTGTTCATAAATTTCGTCCTTCAATTTGTTGATTTCATCAATGGGGATTCTTTGTTGTTTTTCATTTATCTCAATTGTTTTAACTAATGACAGCATTTCATCGTCAACTTTACTTGACAACTTCTGTTGGCCTTCTTGCAGGTTACTGGTCTTAGTTAAATTTAAATCATCAATAGCATCAGCATCATTGGTTTTAATTAAATCAACATGACAACACACTTGCCTGAGCCTCAAAAGTTGCGTCAAAATAGAGGAATAATTTTTAAAAACCAAACCTGATTTGAAATTTTCATTAAAAGAATTGACGGCCTTTTCTTTAAGCCAATTGTAAATAGTTTCCTCTTTTCTATTAAACGTTAATTTTTCAACGGAGACTTCTTTGGGAGGTAAAACAACTAAATAATTCCCACTATTATCTTTTTGATTTTTTGTTCTTCTTAATAGAATAGGATCAAGAACTGATTTCAGCAGTTCTGTTGCAGCATCTACGTCTTTTCCTGTATCAAAAGGTAAGGATATACATCGTTTCCATAAAGAATGATAACTCCATGGACGCAACTCCAAAAAATGCACCAACGAAAAGAGATCTTCTAATCGATTAATAATTGGAGTACCAGTTAATATCCACTTTCTATCTGCTCTTAATGAGTATATAGCCCTTGCTGTCTTAGTTGCTTTATTTCTAATATTGTGTCCTTCATCTAAAATGATTCTTAAAAATTTAATTGAAAAAAGGCCAGTATCATGATTCACTCCAGTTTTGTCCATTCTTGACCATTCGGATTGAATCGTACCATATGTTGTCAAAACAACTACTGGAGGGTTAGGACCACATAAAACACTTTTCAAATCGCCAAGAGTTTCCAAGCCATAATAAATAAAACAACGGTTATTCTCAAGATATTTTGCAACTTTCATAAATTCACGTTCCCATTGTGTAAGTAATGCCATTGGGAGAACAATCAATGTGGTTTTATATGCGTAATCATTGACCTTATCAGGATGATCTTCTGGTAACGCTTCGTAGTGAATATCTTTTGGAAACGACATCACAAGCGATAATGCTGTTATAGTTTTACCAAGGCCCATTTCATCTGCGAGAATACCACCTTTACAACTAGATCTTAATAACGGTCTGATAATAGAGCATGTACCCTTATATAAGTTTACGTAAAAACTATCGTTCATGTTTTTAGGCAATTCTTTTTGTTCCTCTTGTAGTCTTGATGGAACAACCGGCCAAGTGTATTCTTTCCATAATGGATTGACGGAATTTTCTGCTGATTTTAATTGCTGAATAACTAAATCTCTCTGTTCACAGTCAAGTTGGTCATTATTCAAACCAACTAAATCATATTCCTTTTCTCTTTGTAGCATCCAACTCAAACCTTGCTTTTGGTAGGGTCTTAATTCGACATTAAAGTTACTAGGTATACTTTCCGGGAGACTTTGTTGAATAATGTTTAATTTTGTGCTTTCATATAAATCCTTAACCTGATTAAAAGTTAGATCAGTGCCATTGGTGTTCAATTGTGTATCATCTTCTGAGTCAATTTCATGAAGTTTATTTCTGTTTTCTTGTAATTCTTCAAATTCTATATCACCATCAATATCAGGTAGCTCAATCGTTACTTTCTTTTTATTTTTCATTTCCTTGACAGATTTTAGACCTACTTTGTCAAAAAGTTTTAAGATTAAACTTTTTAATCTAGAACCTGCATTGATATTACCATTAGCATCTTTCATAATCTTTATTTGTTGTAAATCTAAATCTTCATTTAGGTCATCCAAATTATCAGATTCAAATATCTGTTCAGACAAAAAGCAGTCAGTCCTAATTACAAATGAATCACCAGTACTGAGTCGTTCTTCTTCAATAAAGAATAATTTACTTTCAAAAACGATTGCTTTTTCATCCATCAATGGTCCTATAATTTCGGCTAATCCTTCAGTAATTCTACCCAATTCACGTTTAAACTTACTATTATTCGATTGTTGATTAACATAAACAACATCTGAACCTTGAGGTTTACTGAAAATTAATCTATTATCAGCAAAAATAGAAGACAAATTATAAACCGATCTTGTACACCAACAAGAAATGTTAAATGTCCCAATATATTTCTTCCAATAATTTTTACTATCATTCTGATCTTCCATAATTATTGGCTTAATGTCATTCAAAGTGTTTTGCCTTTTTTTAGATGTTTTTGGCTTAGATGTAGTTAATGCCGCAGAAATAGGAAACGAGTTCGTTAAATTTGAATTTGGATTACCACCATTAAAAGCTGTATTTAAACTTCTCTTTCGGCTTTTATATTCATATTTTTCTTTAACAGTAGTATTGTTATTCTTAGGTAATTCCTTTTGCAAACTTTCGATTTTAATCTGCCTTGGATTAATTTTAATATTTGTTTCCGAGGTTGAAAAATCTTTGAGCAGGTCCAAATATTCATTTATTGCATCTTGAATATAGTTAGGGGAATCAGAATATTTTCTGTATAATAAATGAATCGTCGTATCCGTGATTTCTGTGAATAACAGTTTTAATTCATCTCTCAATTTTGTAAACTTAATTTGATTTCCAAATTCATTGTTTGGTGGAATATGAATGTTTGGAATCACAGTTTGCAAGGAGTGGTCAAAAAACCTTTCCTTCTCATGGTCTTCATCCATAATATATTACTCAAATAAATGTGTTCTAACGTGGAAATAAATATTTTTCATAAATATATGTAAGTCCAAAACTGTTGAAGAATTTATATTAAGGCAAGGTTTTTTCATTTTACGCGTAACATGTAAATTATTTTTCATTTTCATTATTTTTGAGGGAACGTACAAACAGAACCGTGTTATACATTATTGTTTATTTTAAGAACAAACATCATTAAAAAATACATAAAAGAATACCACAGACATCCCGTGAAAAAAATAGAGCTGGAAGCAAAGCATTAAAACACAACAAATCATTAATTAAATAAAAAGAAGGAATATGATTAGAAATTGTCATACCGAAATGAGGATGAATGTTGCTTTATCATCAAATCCCTAAAGTTGTAATGTATATATATAAAAAACCCAATTTAATAAAAGACCCAAAGACCAGATACAAACCTTATAATTGACTATCACTATTTTTAGTGATTATTTAAATATTTTATTATTTTTTTATTATTTTTTTTTTTTAAATTGAACAACATAGTAAGTGTCACTCAATTTCATTATTCAGAAATGGATTGATTCAAGTTGATGTTTCCATTGGTGGTATTTATAGGTCTAGCTGCATATAGTATTTAAGTGAAAAGAATATCTAGTTCTGCTAATGAAACATTCTCAGGACTTTCAATATCTTGATTTAAGAATCCAGATCTAACAGTTTCTAACCATTTAGCACTAATTGAAGGTTCTACCGAGGTATCTGTCATAATTGAACTAGTGATTGAGTTAACAGATTCACTCATTGATCCATTATATGAACCTAAAGCAACAGCTCTTAAAGCGGCAACAGCGGCAGCAGCATTTGGGGTGTTTGCAAAAGATTTCCTTGGTACTCTTGGAGTTAATGCAGCCGCAGTAATAATACGTTTTGATTTTACATCGGAATCTGTAGATGAATTTCTTTCTTGAGGATCTGATTGAGTCTTTGAAGTCATTGAATTTGATTTTGATCTTTTATTAACAAAACTTATGGATTTTGATCTTTTACCAATACCTGATGGGATTCTTTCAGTAATAATTTCTGAACAACGTTTATAATAGCCATGGTTTTCATAAACACTTGTTTCTTCATCTTCATCATCATCAAAACCACCTCTAAGTGAATTGTAAACATCATCATCAGAATCAGAATCTGGAATTGCAGATAAATATTGGTTAGCATTTTTTCTTTCAGAAAAATCACTATTTGAAGAATAATTTTTACTAATTTCATTTGAAGATTCATCGTCAAATTTTATTGGCATTGAAATGTTCAGTGATGCAGTAACTGGAGCAACGGCATAAGGAACAGATAACTGAGGGATATCAAAATCAATAGCACCATTACCAAAAGGGGAAGCTCTGTTTAATTGTAAACCAGCAGGTGAAATTGAATGTAAATTTGATAAATCATGAGCTAAAGGAGATTGAGAAGAATTATTTGAATCTGACCTATCATCATTTTTATATGCGTTAGCTTTAAGCTTTGATGTATAAACTAAATTTGAATCATTCATATCAACTTCGAAATCACCTCTATCAATTGGAATGTTATTGGAGTTTAAAGTATCTAAAACATTCATTGCAGCAGCATCTCTTTGTCTATGTTCTTCAATAACTTTTTGAACATATGCAGGATAATCAGGAGACAAAATACCACGATAAACATAAACCATTCTTTTTGGTGAAGAATCAGCCCAATCTCTAGATAAAGCATAATGAATTGAAACGTCACCCTTCTCTACTTTTTTAACATAAGCATTTAACTTTGCACTTACTAAATTTGAGGTTTTTGATGATAGTTTTGACATATCAGGATGTTTTTCAACTAAAATATCACAAATTTGCTTCACTGTCATACCTTTACCGTCTGGATCATGGTCGAAAAGAATAATAAAAATTGCCAATAATACATCATCTTCCATTGATGAATGAGCTTCAGGCTTTGGTCTTTCACCAGTTAATGGAACAGTTGTGGAGACACCACTTGCAAAGTTAATTGCACGTGGAGCTTTCTTCTCTTTTTTATCTTTCTTTTCTTTTTCTTTTTTTTCTTTTTTCTCTGCTTTGATTTCTTTTTTTTCATTCAAAGAATCAGAATTATCTGATGGTAATTTTGAAGAGATATCTATTGAATTATTGTCTTTATTCAAATTTGGTGAATCATTTGATAAATCATTTGATGCAGTTTGAGTTGCCTTTTCATTACTGCTTTCGGGAGACGTCGGAACAGATTCAATATTATTTGATTTTTCAGTGCTAAAATCGGACAACTCTTCAGAGGATGTAATTTGATCTTGTGACATGTTTTATTTATTATTTGAAAACTTTTTAATTAGATTAAAATATATTGTACAGGAATAGATAAACTTTAGTAAAATAAATAGATAAATAAATGAATAAATATTTTTTATTATTATTGTTAGCTTTGAAATATGGAGAGATATCCGTCTAAGTTCTATTTGATTATATTAAATTTGTTTTATTATTATTATTATTATTATTATTATTGAACTCGGGCTCTAAAATTTAACACCAATTTTCAGAAGCTTTTTAAAACAGTTGATAAAATCAACAAAATTTTGGAAATAATTTAAACACTTTAAAAAATTGAAATAATTGTCTTGTAGTTATTAATAAATGTAATTTAAACTTAATAAATTACAATTAAATAACTCTTTCTTATGTTTTGCTTTCTAAAAGTAAAAATAAGTGAATATGGAGTAAAATAAAATATTAGTATATGAATTTTTAATAAATATATATAGAATTAAATCAAATCAAATCAAATCAAAGGATCACTGATAATACTTACGTAATTAACCTAAAACTTTAAAAACTTTTAAATTTTCAAATTTTGAAAAATAAAAATGTTGTATGTATTAGTCGATATGTGCTAGAAACTCGAAATCAGTAAAATCGGAAATATTAATGAAAATATCCAATTACGTTAATAAACGAAAACAATTAAACTTGGGTAAAATGAAACTGAACTGATTATGTATAACAAAAAACTGGAAAAAAAAAGATAAAGCCAAGAATTGATATATTAATTCAATAAATATCAAAAATAGACAAAATCTGTTTGCAGTCAAAGATAGTATATGAACTATATACACTTGACTAACGTGTTTATAAAATGTATCCAGGAAGGAAAAAAGAAAATAAGATTTAAATAAAAGAATCCTAAAATAGGGGTATAATATAAATTATTTATTTGCAGTATTATAAACCTAGTTTAGACTCCTTTCTGTTAATTCTATACTTAGCTGCATACACAATTTGATTCAGATAAGCCATTTTAGGAAGCTACAACAATTGAATGTTTGTTTCTCCCGGTTTGCCTATTTAGGAAATTTCTGTTTTATGCGTTTTGTGCGTGGTTTCTTTTTGATTTGTTTTAAAATTAATAATTCACAGTCACAAGTTTATATCAAGTGCCAAATGTAGTTAAAACATCCTCGCACCTAACACAAAAATTTAAAGGCGTGGTGTAAAGGGTGGTTTTCTTAAAACGGTAATTTCAAAGATAAACCGTTTTGTGTCTAAAAATTTCTCAATTTTTTATTTTTCTTGTATTTTTTGTTGCTGGAAACAGTAATATTAAATGCACATTAAAGGTTAACTTTTAAATCCTATCTAATTAATTCTAAAAAAAAAAAGGAAAATCTAAATATTTAAATCATATAAATTAAGATTTCAAAAAGCCTTTTCATAAAATAAGATATATGCACTTCCATCATTTTCAGGTTTTTTCCCCATGTTACTAGAACTGACATTCTCATCGTCAAACTTAACCCATTTGTCATTCTTTTTTACCTCCGAAATATAATGACCACTGTTCAACGTTCCATAATGCCGAACAACTCCGTACAATTGATACTCCCATCCACCTTCTTGTCCTCTAATTGGGAATTTTCGCAACGCTTCTCTTTCTTGTTCATCACGAATTTCAGGCCAATATTTTTTCATGTTTAATTTTATTGGTATATCAACTTTATTTGAATTCTTCACAAATTTATATTCAGGTCCTGCGATCATCGAAAATCGTTCAAGATGAATTATTAATACACGTGGTAATCTAGTTATAGTCAATTGTTTTCTAGTAGATTTATCTATTTTACACCTCGGACATTTCCATGCATTATTTCCCGTTAACAATTCTGGAGATGTGAATTCATCAATGCAATTATAAACACTTAAATCTTTGATATTTTTTGGAATGGGAACTGACAACATATTAAATGGGATATATGTTGTTGAAGTTTTGTGACAATTACCACATTCCAATCTTGATGCATATTGACCTGCGAATATTTCAATAATACTTGAATAATCAGTTTTAAGATATTTTTCCCACTCAATTGTCGATGCTAATCTAACTGGCAATACTTCTCTATTTGCTTCATCTTCATCTGTCATTGCTGGCAATGATGCTTTATTTGCAGACCAATTTAAGTCTTCATGTATTGTATCCAAAATGAAATGAAGAAATTCAGCTGAATCTTGTTGATCACAATTATTAAATGCATTATTGATTTCGGCAATAACTTTTTTGAAATTCTTTGGATTAGTTGGTGCTTTTTTAACAGTATTTGATAACATTGTTTTGGCTAATCTTTGATATTCATTTGTCAGTTTCCCTCGAGATCCCAATTTTGAATCTTTTGCAACAAATTTCTGATATAAATTCTGTAAAAGATAATTTGTTAATTCTTTTGTCCCCATCATACATTGTAAAGCAGAATTCATATAACAAGAATTACCTAAATTAGTCAGACCAGAAATTAGTATTGGAGATCTATTGGGTGAGCTTGATCTTATAAAAGTATTATTTAATGAAACTGGTGTTAAAGAATTTGAAACTTCTGGTATAGTGGAAATAATTGAAGAATTAATATCATTTATTTTCCAAACTGGTGATGGTGTTCCTGTTCTTGAACCATTAGAATTTGTTATAGGTATTAATATATTGGGATTTTTTAGAGGTTCTAACTTTTGAACTGATGAGTTAGTTGAAAATGTCTCAACACTATTCATCTTAGATTCATTATATATTGATATTGTCGAATCATCATTCATATTTTTTGTAAAATATGTTGTTGGGGAAGGAGATCTAGATATTATTGGTTGGGTATGAATATAATTTTCCTGGCTAACAGTATTATTGATTAAAATAGGATTTAAATTCGGTAAACGCGGAGTATTACTATAAATTGCTTGATTATTCATGAAATAACTCCATTCATCAAATCCACCATCTAAAATTATAGGTTTTCTTTTCAATTTGAATTTTGAATCAGTATTTTTTTCATCTAATATAGTAATGAATCTTAATAAATTTTGTGACAGTTTGGCATGAATTGAAGATTGATCAAGTATAATAACCAACTCAAAGTTTGAGATATTACTAAATGCTATCTGTTCATCTGTCGATGCTAATAAAAGTGAGTGATCTAGGATGTCTTGTACATTATAATGGGGTTTAACAGACAATGGTTCTATATTAACAATATTAGAGAATAATGAAATATGATTTTGCTTGAAAAATGTAGAAGGTCTAAAATCTACCAATAATACAATTTCATCAAATTTGTGATAAATATCCATCAAAGTCTCAACATCTATAAATTTTTTCAATGAATATAAGTCTAATAATCTAGAATCTTGATCATTGATATTTGGACAAGGTGATATTGAACGTGGTCTATTTGGAATTAAGGAAGGGTTACTTGAAAATTCAGTTCCCTGTTTTGGAGGTAAAAGCATAGAATCGGAAGATGTTTTTGTATGGGATAAATTTTCAATTATTTTAGATTTTTCAATAATAGCATTACCACCATTAAGCAAATAATTAAATCTTGATGTTATACTTGATTGAAAACTTAACCTAGTTGCTTGTGAAATATATTCCTTAACTGTCTTAAAATACCAAAAATTTTCAGATAATGTCTTTTCATATTGTTTGAGGTCATTAAAATGTTGTATATTACTATTATTAATATTTTTAAATGAAATGCATATCAATTGCATAGAGGCTTTGTAATCACAATATGCCTGTTTTATAATTTCCAAACCAACTAATTCCATTGATGAAATTTCTACTTGTTTCATAATATCAAAAAAATGATGCACCATTTGTTGAACGTGGATCAAAACTAGTGGTATATTGTTTAAATCATTCATGTTTTTTTGTATCAAATCAGTAACTTTATCATCAAGTGATTTAAAGACAAAATCAACGCCTTTGAGTTGTTGTTGCAGCGATGACTGAAGTACTCCAGTATTGGGCGTCTCCATGTTTTTTTTATTATGATAACGTTACTATCCTTTTCAATGTTTCCTGTTGTTCCCTTAGTAGTTGCCACCGCAAAGACCATGTGTGTCATGGGCTTATATTAATCTCACAATTATGGCTACATGAAACATAATACAGAGTTATTGCCTTGTTGGGAAATAGCGCGATTCTTATCAATTAATTAATAGATATTATATTATATATACCTACCTACTTACTAACAACCTTATTATTTTTACTAGATTATATATTGTGTATTATATATTAGATTTATATACTAATCATCCCAATCAAAATCTTCTTCCTCTTCGTCTTCTTCCTTATTTTTACTCTTTTCCAAAAGGGCTCTTCTTTTTTGTTCATCTTCCATGATTTGGTCTTTCTTTCCGTAGTAAACCTTCCAAAAGTCAATGTCAGAAATAGTGTAAATGTTTTTAGTTTCTGAGATTTTTTTATTTACTTTATCTTCTTCATTTTCTTCATTTTCTTCAATTTGGACAATCTTGTTGTAAATATCAACTAAATGTAAAGCAGGATTGTTTACAAGCTCCTTAGATTCAGCCTTTTGTTCATCGGTTAATTTATAATCTTTAAATTCATTATTTTTGACAGAATTTAAATAAATAGATGGATCACTTTGTAATGCATGTACTTGACTTTCTGCTCTTGTTCCTGGAACTATACCCTTCGGCAAATTAAATAACAATTCAGTTTTCTTTTCATTTGCAATAACAGTTTCAGGAGATTCGCCTGAAACAAGATTAGTTAATTGCTTACTCCATCCGGACCAATTCCAAGCAGAAGAAGAAGTAGAGGTTTCTTTATTTGAGTCTTTATCAGTTGTTGAATTTTCATTAAGTGTATTTATTTGGGTCTTTAAAAATGATCCAATTTGTGAACCTAATTGTTGTGCATAATCAATTGTCATATTTTCAATTTTCTCTAAATCACTATCAATATCATCTAAAACTTTATTAGTATTTTCACTTGCTTTGGAAAGGAATTCACCACCACGTTGTTTGAAATTTTCAATGTTTTCAGGTTTTACATAATCTTCAATCTTTAAATTTTTTGTTAATTCATTAACTTTATCACCAACTTTGACATCTGGAAGCTGTGGTAATTTTACATCTTTCCATTGCTTTTTCAATTCAGGAAGATTTTCTGCAACCAATCCTTGAATTTTGGTAAATCCTGTCATCGTTGAATCTTGAAATTTTGTGTATGCTTGGTCCACACCTGATTCTAATGAAGTTACCAATTCTTCAGTTTTATCGTCATGTTGAACAGTATTTGGGCCCTCTGCAGTTTCTACCGTCTTAGACAAAGTGTTTTCTATAGCTTCAGGATCCATTGTGTTTACGTATAATTGATAAACCCTCTTAATAGATTAAGTGCATAATAGATATAGTAAACGTTAAACAAATATTAATTAGAAAATTCTACTACAAACCACAAGGTGTAACAAATTCGAGACATGTTTGTTTACGTAAACGCACATGTTATTTAATTGATTATCATGTAATGTTAAATCATATATTCATTAAGTTATTAAGTTTTATACGATAGGTTTGAATATGCTAAATAACCATGTCAGATTTTACTTTAACGCCCCCTCTTAGATATAATCGTGTACAAACATCTTTGGCACGAGGTGCAACTCCAACATCTCAGAATATCCCATTTTTAAAATTATTTCATGTTAATACAATGATTGCATTAACTCCTGAATCTATTTTCGAATCTGAATCTAAATTTTACGAACAAAACAAAGAATTAATTAAGTTTATTGAATCAAATAATATTAATTACTTACATTTTCCGACAGATTCTAACGTAAAGGACAAAGGGAAAAATAGAGAAATTCCAATTACACATGAACAAGTCACCAAAATATTAGAAGTTATTTTAAATAAAGATAGTGGAAATACATATATATTTTGTAGCAATGGAGGCCAGATAACGAGTCTAGTTGTTGCATGTTTAAGGAAAGTTCAATTATGGTCAAGCGTAAGTATATTTGAAGAATTTGTTTGTTATAGCTCAAGTGCAAATCATAATGATAGAAGGTTTGTCGATGAATTTCCAGCAGACCTAAAAATAAATTCAAAAAGCAAAAGAGTCGATTGGTTATGGTGTGGATTAAATGAAAATGTTATTATCAATCATCCTTGTTTGAAAAATATTAAATTTATATCACAGTAATTATGATAATTAAAAAAAAAAAACAATTAATATACCTTGTATATACTTTTTTAATATTCTTTTTCCTACACAGAAATATACATAATCATTATGCAATCATATGTAATAATTAAAACAATATACCGGCAGCCATATCCACATTCCAGTTACATTGTTGCAATGCTTTCAATGCAGACGATTTATCAAATCCCATATCTACCAGAATATCAACTTTTTGAGTTTGGTCAGGCGTTAATGAATTTGACTGAATAGAAGAATTTGCAACTGGATTATTTAATGGTGGTAATTTTTCAGATTTTTGTTCAGTCGTTGGATCAGGTTTATTTTGTAATATTTGATCAACTTCAATGCCAAATTCTTTTTGCATTTTTTTAACTTCCCATTCACTTAAAAATTCTACAAATGTGTTACCAATGAAAATTCCATTTTTATCTAAATCTATCTTTACTCTAAATGCTTTCATCCAATCCAAACCGATTAATAATGCAACACCTCCAACATCTAAAACTGTTAAACTTATATTACAACTTTCACTACCACCTATAACCATTGGAACTGAATGAATTCTACCATTACTTTGCTTTTCACCAACTCCTCTTGCTTGCATTTTGAATCTTTGATCAATTAAATGATTTAAATCACATTTTTCACATATTTGAGGTGTAATAAGTGATCTTTGAGCACCTGTATCAATAAAAGCTGCTAATTCATAACCATTTAATGAAACTTTAATATATAACATTGAAACATCTGCAAAAAATTCTGGGTTTTCTTCATAAGCTCTAGTTAAATTATCATTCACAGGATCAAATGGTATAATAACAATCATATCATTTTCTTTAATATTTGATTGTTCTAAAGTTGTTATTTTTGATGGTGATAATGGAATATATTTATGCATTAAATTTTGATGAGTTGGTGGCAAACCAGTTTCAGCTTCAATATAAGCTGCCATATCAGCTAATGTCATTGATGGGGGAAGATCTGCTGCAAAAAATTTTGTATTATAATTGAAATTAAGTTTCATTGTATAGTAATACTTGATTTAGTATATAATAATATAAAATATTTTTTAAAAAACTGACATGATAAGATATTATTATGATGTACTATAATTTATAAACATTTTTTCAAAATCTTACTAACTTGCCACTTGCCGCTTTGGGAAATGCTATTACCAGATAATTTTACATAGTTTTACATTTTTTTAGAGAATACAGTATATTTTTATATGAATCGATTTGATTAAAGCATAAGTATAAGTATAGGAAATAATAACGAATCTACACATTAAATGAAATCTTTTTGTTTATTATTTTATAAAAAATTATATATTCATTCTAATGGTGCAATCATTGTAAGTGATCTAGAACTCAGAAGCATCCTCTTTGTAGGTACAGTATTTGGTGCGCCACTTGGTTCAACAACATCATCAAGGACTAAATTAACCAGATCGTCAAAACCAACAAGAGTACCTTCAAAGACATGATGATCCCTTAAGAAAGCCTTAATTCTCTTGCCAACACATTGATCAATAAGTTCAAGTGGAAGGGTCATAGATTCTGCAGGTGATGGAGTTGTAGCATTTATTGATTTTGGATCAACAGATGAATCTAATGATTCTGTTTGAGGATCCTTAAGCTGTTGTTCTGCCATAAAATTCCTATAAATGGTTATATACCTAGATTACATAGATCCAAACAAAAACAATGTATACCATATTATAAGAGGTTAATGCAATTCAAGCATCATCATAAGGAAGAAAAACTAAATGATTAGTAGTAGCTAGTAGCGAAGCGAAGCGAAGGCGTTGTCCGTTGCTTGAACTTGAAGCGTTCGATGTTCGATGTTCGATGTTCGATGTTCGATGTTTAATAGTTTTGTAGTATTTAGTATTAAGTATATAATTACAATAATAAATATAGTGTCTTTTATACATTTTGTCAATTAGAGCAGGTAAAGATAAAACTCATTATTCATGTCTCGTCCTCAACATATCTGCATTCGCCCGCTGAACTTACCAGATATTGCACAAGTATTGGCCTTGGAACTTCAGGGTTTCCCATCACATGAGCGTGCTTCAGCTTTACGTATAGAATATAGACTAACCGTGTGTCCTGAACTATGTAGTGGTTTGTTCATTCGTGAGTTTGATACTAATACTGTTAATGCATCAGAATTACCAGATCACAGTACTATTAAAACTGAAACTTTGATTGCTCATGTTATTGGAACTAAAATGTTAACTGATACAGTCACTGATGAATCAATGGAAGTTCCATCATCATTTATACCAACTATGTGTAATCCTGATGGAACCTTACAAGATAAATTTAAGACTGAGATTTTAAAACAATTAGAAAAGGAAGATCAAGAAAAAAATGATGATATATCAGATGTTAATGAAAATGATAATAATGGAAATAATGATTCTTCTTCTTCTTCTTCTTCTTCTTCTTCTTCACCATCATCAAAAAAGGATAAGAAATCTGGTCATTATGATTCAGGTAGAACAATTGGTATCCATAGTGTTGTTGTAAGTCCAGACTACAGAGGAAAAAAATTAGCTTCCCTGTTATTAAAAGATTATGTGCAAAAGATGAACCAACAATATGTTGCTGACAGTATTTCACTTTTATGTAAGGATAAATTTGTGTCATTTTATTCTAGTGTTGGTTTTACTGATAAAGGTATCAGTTCTTGTACTTTTGGAGGGGAAGAATGGCATGATATGACCATACCGCTTGATCATGAAGAAGATGAAGAAGATTGATTATTAGTGTTTAATTCTATTTCTTTTACAAATTATATTTTATATTTTATACTTCTTACTTTATGCTTATATGAATACAAATATGAAATAAAATTTCAAATAAAAGCAAGTATCAATGAAATCCATAATATCATGGTATCTTAAACATCAGTAATGTGTGTGTGACACATTTGTAAATTTATTTATTAGATACTCTAAATTTTCGATTTGTGCTTTGCGATTTGCGATTTGCGATTTGCGATAATGATTGCAATTTTGGGAATTTTTTTTTTTTTTCAAATTTCAAACTTCAAATTTCAAATTTTCTTCTTTTTACAATATGAATTTTTTTACAATTTTTTTCTTCAAACCTGTTGACCTAATACCCCTCAGGAACTAAGATATTATGGCAACGCACGTATATACAAAACCCAGTGAGAAAGAGGAGGCCAATAAGAGAGCTAAAACAATAAAAAAAACGTTGAAGCATACCCCTGAAGAATTAGAATCGTTTTTCAATTCAGCTCAAAGAGAAAAAGAAGATCGTAAGCAACAACGTATTGATGCACATAATGAAGCTATAATTGCCGCCAGAGATGGTAAGCTATTGGAATTACAAGAACAGGAATCAATAGGTGAAGATGGAAAACGTGCAATCGGTTATCAAATTATGAAAAATAAAGGTCTAACTGCAAAGAGAAAGAAAGAAAATAGAAACGCAAGGGTTAAGAAGAGAAAGAAGTATGATGCTGCAAAGAAGAAACTTAAGTCTGTCAGAGCAGTTTACACAGGTCAACAAGGTCCATATGCTGGTGAATTAACTGGTATTAGCAAAAAAATTTCACGTTCTGTTAAACTTAATTAATCAATCTTGTATTTTTATACAACCATTTTTAGCTCTTTTCTATATATTAAAAAACATTCTGGACGACTTATTATTCTTGCAATATTTTAAATAATTCCTTTTTTAATCTGTTTACATCATGGACTTCCCAATCTTGGAAATTTAATTCTAAAAACTTCTTGATTCTCTCTCGATGATTTCTAATAACCATCATTTCCTTTTCATCAAGTTCTGAAAATTCATTGACAATATTTTCACCTTTTTCAATCATTGTTATTATATATTGGGCTGTCTCAATTATTTTAGAATCAATTCCACTTTGCTTAGCGCAATACAATCCCCTAGAATTATTTGCCAGCCCTGATGTTAATTCATATAAAAATGTTAATTTAAATGAATTTTCTATATCTGTCATAATTTTCATTTGTTTAAATTCTAATAATGGATTTTTCATGTCTATCATATTATTATTAAATACATCAGCCATATGTGTACTTACTAAAACAACCGGACACTCATCCTCTTTATCTAAATAATGTTTTAAAATACCGACTAGTAACCCAGGTCCATCATTAACATCTGTACCTTTGCCAAATTCATCTATTAAAATTAATGAATTTCTATTACTTTTATAGATACATTTACTCATTTGTTGACAATCTTTTAGAAATGTACTTTGTGTACAGCTGATACTTTCTAAAGTATTAATCCTTGTTAAAATATTTTTAAATATACTAAACTTTCCGCTTGCCGCAGGTACATAACATCCGATTTGTGCTAAATAAATTGTTATACCAACCTGTGTTAATATAGTTGATTTCCCGCTATAATTTGGTCCAGTAATCACAATAACCTTAGAGTCGATAATTTTAATATCATTAGTAATAAAATCAGATTTTTCAATTAAAGGATGAAATGATCCTACAATGTCGACTATTTTTGTGTTTGTTTCATTAGATGAAAGTAATTCAGGTTTGCTGAATCCATTATTTATCGAAACGATTGCAAAACAGATTAAAACATCAATATGCCCAATTAATTCATAAACCGAAATAAATCTGGTTAGTTTATAAATAATTTTATCTTTTAACTGTTGTAAAATCTCAATTTCTTTATCTCTAATCAATGAATATAAATCACCAAACTTTGTATCCATTTCTGTCATGATATCATTTTTGTAATAATACGTAGTTGAGGTTGTAAAAATTAACTCGAAGCCAGGCTCATTATGTTCCCCTTTCTCAATTGCAATTAAATATCCAAACTGTGGAATATATGCTGTGACAGTGTCTAATCCGGTTTGATTTTTGAGATTCAAAGCTATATCTGATAATATGTTTTCCATTTCATCATAATTGTCTTTATAACCTTTTAATACCTGGTCATAATTGTTTTGGATACTTAAAGTATTAATATCAGTATCAAAATCCAATACCGTTTCAAGAGTACTTCTAATAGATTGTATATTATCAAAACTAAACGATTCAGAGAAATTCTTAAATACTTCACATTTCATTAAATATTCACTTGTTTCAACCAAGTGTTTCATTCTATCTACATTAATAAGAAAATTTCTTAATTGCTTCCAAACTTTGGCATCAAGATTTCCAATTCTTAACTCATGAATAGTTTTTATAATATCGGATGTTCCACGGATACAATCTGAGATTTGCCTTATTAGTGATTGCTTCCAACCACCTTCAAATTCAATAATTATACTTTCAACCGTACATAATCTTTTCTTTATAGTATGTAGATCAAACAAAGGTCTTTTTAAAATTTTTGTGAGCAAGGTATTGCCAATTTTAGATGCACATTTGTCAAACAACTTCACAATTGCTTTTTTTGTACTCGATTTATGTTTATAATGACTTAAAATTCCTAAAGATACCATACTTTCTAAATCTATGTTCATATAATCTTTTAGCTGTATAAATTCCATTGATTGAATCATATCATTTTTGGTAAAATGAACTTGATCCATTTTTATCATTTCATAATTTAGAGAAACGACAGCCATCAAACAACACTATGAGTACATGTACGGTTAGTATTTTTATTAAAAAAAAACAAGAAAGCAGTTGTAACTAGTTTTACAAACATAATAGTTATAATCCTCAAATTCATTCAAACGAGATATAAAATCTTTCAATTCTCTAACTTTGCTGCTATCTTTTCGTCTGTTTAATTCTCTTTGCAAAGAATCAATGAAACATTCTCCCTCAGCCCTACTGAACTCTTTGGAAGTTTTAATATTTATTTTCAAATCAGAATCAACAAATTCACTAGTTAACTTGAGTTGCATTTCAATTTTGCTATTGCATATCAACACCTCAGGTTTGAATTGTTCAAGAATAGTTTTTATGACATCAATATCATCATTTGTGACTTGTATCGGCTCAATAAATTGCAATAAAAAAGCCAATGATTCATAATAACAACAATAATATAACCCGTTAGCAAAGTACATTATCATAAAATTGGTTTCAATGTGGTTTGTTGTATTAATGGTAGAATCATCCATATGTATAATCAAATTTTGACTATTTATTGGCTCATCATTGCTTTCGCCAAGAGCAACCGAAAATGATCTTTTTTTCCTGGATTGAAAGAAGTCATGCTGCAAGCTATCGTTATTATTATCATTTAATACATTTAGTGAACGTGAAGTCATATTTACGGTTAATATAAAGTTAATTAAAGAAAATAACATACCTTGCCACTGAGCATGAATTCATACAAATTGAAATTAATTTCCTAATTGAGCGAATTATCAAATAAATGGGATCTTCAATCTTCTCGTTCCCATAAACCTAAACCATGGTATATGTTTCTGTTTCTGAAACAAAGAGAAAAACAAAACATACTTTTTTTCCCAAAGAAAGTTGCATTCTTGCAAATCGTAATGTCAAAAGCCATGATCAATTTAGCTTGCTCTTTAATACTTTACCTTCAGTAAACCATAACGTAAATCAAATAATGACACTTACATCACCGATAGTGCCAAGTTCTGAAATCTTTAGTAATCAAATGCAAAAAGTGAAATTAAGCAAAAATGGTAAAGATTCATCATTGCACCAAACAACCAGGAAATTAAATTTCAATAGTTTTCAGAATAATGAAAAGTCAAGAATAATGATTGCAAAATGTTCAAATGCCACGAAATTGGTAAATATTATCCAAAATAACTTCAAACATTCAGATTTAACTGTTGAAAAATTAAATTCACCAGAGAGAAGTATAACCTTTGTAATTATTGGCTGGTTTGATTTGAGAGATGTTGGACCTCAATCAGAATATTTAAAAAACTTGCTATTGAAACATCTGCTGATTGATGTCCCAATTAAACCATTATCTTCCAATGCTCCAATTTCGGTTTTGACACAAATAGAAACTAGTGCTAAGCTCAAAGTTTTAAGTGATTGTTTTGACACCATATATTTGTATTTTAGAAATTGTAAATTAACTGAATTTAATATCAGTTTTTATCAACAAGAAACATATACTCAGTTATTAAAATTTGGAACGGTATATAAAATGAATTTTTTAGATCAATTCAACTCTTTTGAATGCAAATTTTACAACATTAAAACATGTTTCATAATTAAGAAACTTGAAAAAATCTCAGTCAATAATTGTAAAGCTCATATATGTCAAACCCTAGTTGAAGTACAAGAAAAAATGAGCAATCATCCGAATAATTCACTTTTGCATAGCGGTTTTATGTATCACTATAAATTTTCCCAAGAGGAGTGGAAAAAGCATCACTGGCTACAATATAGACGTTTAGGTTCATTAACATTTGACAATAATATCAAAACTACCAGAAACGAAAACCGGATTCATATCGATAAAATCATTACTGGTGAAGATACCAGAGTAACTCTAATGATAAAAAACATTCCAGATAGAGTAAAACACAACGACTTAAAAGAAATCATTGATGAATCAAGTTTTGGAAACTATAACTTTTTATATTTAAGAATTGACTTTAAGAATCATTCTAATGTCGGGTATGCATTCATTTCTTTTAAAGAGCCACTTCAGATTATCAAATTTTATCAAGCAAGACATCAAAAAGAATGGCCAAATCTCAAATCATTCAAAGTTTGTGAGCTTGCTTACGCAACGGTTCAAGGACTGCAAAATTTAGTTAATAGATTTAAAAATTCTAAAGTAATGAATCAAAGTTGTACCTATCGTCCAAGAGTTTATCATACAGAAGGGAATAAAAAGGGAGAGGAGATGGATTTCCCTTTTTGAAAGTGGGTCAAACATTTTGACGAATCTATTTTCGGTTTAAGAAAGTATATTAATGAATTTAACATCTTATAAAATATGTAAATTTTTCGAAAGGATTAATCAGAATCATCATCAAATTCGTTCTTTTTGAGTTCCAATTCTTTGCATTTTTTAAGGAAATCTATCATAGATTGGGTATCCGCCGAAGCATTTAAGAAGTCCATTGGAACATGGTTTTGACTATGTGCTTTAGTTGCAAATCGACCATTATTATGTTCAGTAACTAATCTAAAAATTATGTCAGAATTACTAACTTTCATAGTTGCTAATTCATTCCAACTAAATAGTAAAGATTCTGTACTTCTTTGAAATGGATTTATATCTATTAAATAGACTTTCGTAAATGGTTTGGGGAGGTAAACATCGAATACAAAACTATTTGAATCAAATTTGCTCATCAATACATCATCAAAAAATATGCCGATCTTTTCCATCAATTCATCTCTTAGATCATCTAAAAACGAATAATAATTTAAATCCCTCTGCGAAATTGCAATAAGTTGCCTATCTCTAACAAAACAACGGAATTCTAGTGACGGATTAATATCTACCCACTTTCGTAAAATTAACTCAACTCCAAATTTGGGTGGTGCCTTTTCATTATAATCAATTGTGTCATCAAAAGCATGATACATATCATGATTCAAATAATCCGATGATTTTAATAGAAGGAATAAATCAGATGTAGAGTAACAACGCATATTCCTGCTGGTAGTTATCCATGTGGCATCTTGAGGAGCAGACCAGTTAAGTTTTGGTGCAACACTTCCAAATTTCTTAATAGTTTCTCTTAGTTGATTATGAAAATCTTTAAACTTTTTGGTGGGATCTGGTTTGTCATTTGTATTTTCCAAATTTTCTTCGTCCTCCCAATCACTATATTCATTATTGCTATCTGGAGCTGCATCTTGAAATAGAACTGAATCTTTCTTACATTCTTTTGGAAGTTCTATACCATCACTTTCAAGATACTCAATAAATGATTCAGGAGGTGGTTTAAATATTGCAGTTTCTGAGATAGTGTATTGTCTGAATTTTGGATACCACTGTGAATACATACAGTTCAAAACATCACTAACCGTTGTATGAATTTCAGCAAACTGCCCTTTTTCCATTTTTCTATCTTTGTGTTGATTTGCTGGCTCTTTATATTAATTTCTCCCATGTTTTAGAGAATTTGAATAAAGAAATTTGCTGAAACATGTTGAAATCTGAAAAATATTTCACCGCGTATGTCGACGTTGCCACTGGCGATTCGAATTTTCCATCTGATGAAACTGTATTTTCTTTTATGTTAGTGATTTATGATATGTGCATTAGCAATATTATATAACACCAGTAACGGATTTAGAAATTGAAATATACAACAATGTCTACTAAAGTTGCACCTTCAAATGCTACGTTTAAAAACAAGGAAAAACCACAAGAAGTCCGTAAGGCAAATATTATAGCTGCTAAAGCAGTTGCAGATGCAATTAGAACTTCGTTAGGTCCAAAAGGTATGGATAAAATGATTAAAACTAAAACAGGTGAAGTTATTATTTCGAATGATGGTCATACTATTCTAAAACATATGGCTGTTTTACATCCAGCAGCTAAAATGCTTGTTGACTTATCTGGTGCACAAGATGTTGAAGCAGGTGATGGTACTACATCAGTTGTTGTTATTACTGGAGCTTTATTAGGTGCAGCACAAAATTTACTTGACAAAGGTATTCATCCTACCATTATTTCTGAAGCATTTCAAAGAGCTGCTAAAAGATCATGTGAAATTTTTCTTGATATGTCACATAAAGTTTCATTAGATGATAGAGACTCCTTAATTAGAGCAGCAAATACTTCTCTTTCTTCTAAAATTGTTGCTCAGCATTCAAACTTATTAGGTCCCATTGCAGTTGATGCTGTTTTGAAAATTACTAAGAAAGATGCAAATAATGTTGATTTAAATGATATAAGATTAGTAAAAAAAGTTGGTGGTACAATCGATGATACTGAAATGATTGATGGTGTTGTCTTAACTCAAACTGCTGTCAAAAATGCAGGTGGTCCAATGAGAATGGAAAAAGCAAGAATTGGTTTAGTCCAATTTCAACTTTCACCTCCAAAACCAGACATGGAAAACAATATCGTTGTGAATGATTATAGACAAATGGATAAAATTTTAAAGGAAGAAAGGGCATACATTTTAAATATTTGTAAACAAATTAAGAAGGCAAAATGTAATGTATTATTAATTCAGAAATCCATTTTGAGAGATGCGGTTAATGATTTAGCACTTCATTTTTTGTCTAAATTAAATATTATGGTTGTTAAAGACATTGAAAGAGAGGATGTTGAATTTATTTCTAAATCATTAGGTTGTAAACCAGTTGCAGATATTGCTTCATTTACAGAAAATAGACTAGCATCAGTGGATTTAATTGAAGAAGTTGAATCATCTGGTTCTAAAATAATTAAAATTACAGGAATTAAGAATTGTACACACCCGACTGTTTCAGTGATATGTAGAGGTGCAAATAATCAAGTATTAGATGAGGCGGAGAGATCACTACATGATGCATTATGTGTTATCAGATGTTTAGTTAAAGAAAAGGCACTAATTGCTGGTGGTGGTGCACCAGAAATTGAAGTATCAAGGACTTTGTTAAAAGAAGCTCATCAATTATCAGGTGCTGAACAGTTATGTTTAACAGAATTTGCAAATGCGTTAGAAGTTATTCCAACCACATTAGCTGAAAATGCAGGTTTGAATCCAATTGAAATAGTGACCGATTTAAGAAATAAACATGAAAATGGTGAAAGAGAGGCTGGCATCAGTGTCAGAAGATCTGGTGCAACTAATACATATTCTGAACATGTTTTACAACCGGTACTTGTAAATACTAGTGCTATTACATTAAGTTCTGAAACTGTCAAGTCTATTCTTAGAATCGATGATATTGCAATCAGTCGTTAATCTTTATATTTATTATATAGTTCTTTAAGTAATAAAAAATAGTTTTCCTACTTTAATTTGAAAAATTAAATTTCAAGACAATAAAAGAAAATAATAAATAAAACAGAAAAAAATAACTTAAGCTCTATAAATATGGAATAAAATCAAATAAATAATATGTGGAATTTTAGAATATACAATTAAGGAGGAATATATTATTGTTTGACAAACTTCACTGCTGTTTTGCTGAATAAGTAACTTAAACCACTCCACAAAGTTGTAATGGCAACTGTATATTCTAAATATTGAAGACATGCAAGGAATATAGTAGTGGTTTCAGAGCCAAATTGATCAGATAAGTAAAGCATAAAAACTGGTTTGATCATCATCGAACCTAAATAAAGCATTTGTAATGCTGTGTTGATTTTGCTAATTTTTGTTGGATGAACCTCTGCACTGGGTATGCTAAAATCCCAGTACCTCCAAATTGTTTTTGGCTCTGGCAATGATATATATCTGATAAAAACAGCAGCCAATCCCAAACTTACATCTCTACCAATAATTAAAGTTGCTAAGTAAAAAGGAATTTCAGCAGTTTTTGCTAAACAAACAGTACAAATCATCATCAGCATTTTGTCTGCCAATGGATCAATCACACTACCCACAACAGATTGTAATTTCCAATTACGTGCAATATAACCATCCAAAAAATCAGTAATACATGAATATGTAAATAAAGCCAATGCTAAAGTAACTTGTCCATGAATAATAAGGTAACCAATTGCTGGAGCACTGATTAATCTTGTAAATGTCAGGATATTAGGAACAGTGTAAATATTTTCATGAATGTCCTTAGGAATAATTTTTTGAATATTAGCTTTCAAATCTTTGGACTTTTGTAAAGTTTTTTCACGTAAATCCTTGGACATTTTGGACATTTGGTCTCTATTTTCTTTGAACTTTGTCTTTCCTTCTTGAAATACTTTAGCACTATTACTTTGTGTTTGTTTAATAAATTTTTGGGCTTGTTGTTGCATTGATTGTTTATTTTTAATATCTGAGAGTTCATTGGTATTGTTGCGGTTGTGTAGATTGCTTAAAATTGGAGATTCTGTCAAATTCCTGACATGATTGAGCTTCTTAATATATGTTAAAGAAGGAGGTTTCACTGAAAAAAATTGTGTTCGTATAAATAGAATCCCAGGATAGATCCTGAGTATTCCAGCTTTCATTATTGTCATTATATACTCAACGTGTAATGTTTGTCTACGTTATTTCACAGGGAATAGTGCTTCTATACTCCATGCCCAAGTATTTCCAGCTTCCAGCCCAGAGAGTGAAAAATTCACCGTTTTAACTTTCAACACTTCAATAAACTCGCAGCATGTTTTCTACAACTTCACCATGTCAATTCTTCTTTTTCACTTTAGTCTAGGTATAAACTTTTTATAGTCACAGTGTATGAATATACGACTTTCAATCGACAGGATTGTATTTAAAACCTTTTTTAGATTATCGAATTTTAACCAACACACTCATTTATTATCAAATAGACGTCATTTCGCAAATACCCAACTTCTGCCTATTACATCAACCATGTCGAATATGAATATGAATATGAATATGAATGTTTTAGTTTATTCTGGACCTGGTACTACCAAACCTTGTGTGGATCAATGTTTGGAAACATTTAGATTACTACTTTCTCCATACTATTCAGTCTCTACAGTCAATGAGAAAGTCCTATTACACCAACCTTGGGAATCCAAAACAGCAATTCTAATTATACCTGGTGGTGCAGATTTACCGATTTGTAAGCTTTTCAAAGACACAATCAATGAAAGAATTAAAAAATATGTTAACAAAGGTGGTAAATTTATTGGGATTTGCTCTGGTAGTTATTTTGCTTCAGCAAGATGTGAATTCGAAGTGGGAAATCCAGATATGGAAGTAAGTGGTCCACGAGAATTGAAATTTTTCCCAGGAACTTGCAGAGGTGGTGTAGTTAAAGGCTTTAATTATGGTACAGAAAGGGGTACAAGAGCCTTGGAAGTTGCTGTGAATTCAAAAATTCTGCCTGGATTGGCACCATCTGCCCATTTATATGTCAACGGTGGTGGTGTTTTCGTTGACGCACATAAATATGCAAATGTTCAGATTCTAGCTACTTATGCTGATGAACTAGATGTCGAAGATGGCATTGATGGTAAGAAAGCAGCTGTCATTTTGTCTACAGTAGGTAGAGGTAAGGCTTTGCTGTTTGGCCCACATGCTGAATTTAGTCCAAATCTTTTGACGTCCGATCCCGATCTTCCTTCATTTTCGCAGGTCGTCAAATGTTTAAAAGCTACCAACAAGACAAGGATGGAGTTTTTACGTGCTGCACTGAAAACTTTAGATATAAAGGTTAATGAAAAAGCTTATGAAAGACCTAAATTGACACCATTATATTTAGTTTCATTAGATAACACAACTGCATCTTCACTAATAGATAAAATAGAAAATGAGCTTGGCTATCAAATTCAGAATATAATTGATATTGGGCAAGATAAACTTGCCGTCCATAAATCTTGTAAGTATCCGAACAATTCAATTAGTTTTGATGCACCAGAAGATCCCCAACTTGCAATAAAAAATTTATATTTATGTGATAATGATTTACCTCCATCATTACTGACACCGTATTTTGACATCAACAAATTTAAAAATCATTTTATCGAATTCTATAAATCCTCTAATCAGGAATTAACCTCCGAGTCCATAGGTAATACTTTTGCTTATGGTGAAGTTGTTACATCCACATCTGCATTGATGGATAGTAACTATAAATGGTTACCATTGTTACCATCTGGGTTTACAATTACAGGTACTATTCAAGTTTTAGGTAAGGGTAGATCAGGAAATCATTGGGTTAATCCGAAGGGCGTATTACCCGTCTCTTCTTTAGTCAAGATACCGAAAAGATGTATCAATGTTGCACCACTTGTATTTGTTCAATATCTTTCAAGTATGGCATATACACGTGCATTATTAGAGTATGATGAGGGTTATAACGAGCTTCCAGTTAAAATCAAGTGGCCAAATGATATTTATATTAAACTTCCGCAATATATTGGTAAGGAAATTGATAAATCATCCAAAGAAATAACCCATGTCAAAATTGGTGGTATTTTGGTGAATACGAATTTATTTGATGATCAATATTATTTGATCATTGGTGCCGGTTTAAATGTCAGTAATGAGGCACCCACAACTTCAGTTAATGCAGTCATTGAAACAATGAATATATATTATAAATCTGTCGGTAGCGATAAACATTTGGAACCATTGTCCGAAGAAAAATTATTGGCAAAATATTTAACTATTTTCAACGAAATGATTGAAAAGTTTAAATATACTGGTTTCAAGCCATTTCTTAAGGACTACTACAATCTTTGGTTCCATTCTAATCAAATTGTTACTTTGAATGATAAGGGTGGACTTCAAGCACAAATATGCGGCATAACACCAGATTGGGGTATGCTAATGGCGAAGGATTTAAAAACTGGTAATATGTTTGAATTACAGCCGGATGGTAATTCTTTTGATATGTTTAATGGTTTGATTTCTCAAAAGCGTTAATTTTTTATTTTGATAGTTTTATATTATTAATCTTCATATTTTTGAGCTGTTTAAATTAAGACTTTTAAACGATATATTATTATTAAAAAACAGAAGTATACAGATATTTTAAGAAAAGAAGCTATTTATGAATAGGAGTAGTATGTAAAAAAATATTTCTGATTTAACTGATTAAAATCAATCACATTAATTTTTTTTATCTGAATTTGAAGGTGGATTGTATTGTGGAGATGTTGCAGAGTATTGTGGAGATGTTGGTGAATATTGTGGAGAAGTAGGGGAATATTGTGGTGAGGTAGGAGAATATTGTGGGGAAGTTGGAGAATATTGTGGTGAAGTTGGGGAATACTGTGGTGAAGTTGGAGAGTATTGCGGTGAAGTTGGAGAGTATTGTGGTGAGGTAGGAGAATATTGCGGTGAAGTTGGAGAATATTGTGGAGAAGTTGGTGAATATTGTGGAGAAGTAGGAGAATATTGTGGCGAAGTTGGAGAATAACTTGGAGAAGTTGGAGAATAACTTGGAGAAGTTGGAGAATAACTTGGAGAAGTTGGAGAATAACTTGGAGAAGTTGGAGAATAACTTGGAGAGGTTGGAGAATAACTTGGAGAAGTTGGGGAATATGCAGGAGAGGTTGGGGAGTAAGCAGGAGAAGTAGGAGAATAGGCAGGGGAAGTTGGGGAATAAGCAGGAGAAGTTG
>JAJLXI010000102.1:0-71254 GCA_030571145.1 Pichia sp. yHKS168 | reverse complement strand
TGGTTCAGTAATACTTGTCATTTTATTCTATTTTTGGCTTCACTTGCAACAGCTGCACTAGGTATTTATGCATCTGCTATGTCATTAAAGAAAGCATTTGATGCTGGTACAACCACTTCATTTACTTGTAACTCCCCTGTTGCTTAATTTTCTCTTTATGTTTACTATTTGATATAAAATTTCTTTTAATAAAATTTACTATATATGATTTCTTGTAGTTTAGCTAGAAAAAAAAAATTAATTTTAAAAATTAGAGATAGAGTTTAATCATTCCATATTTATTATCAACATAAAATGTACAAAATAAAATTATTTAAAAAGTTTCTGTGTTTATTCAAGTTTAATAAATTTTCTTTTAAATGATGACCAAAATGTATTATTGGATTCAATCTTTTTATTTACACCTCTAAAATCAGCGATTGATTGTCTAATTTTTAAATCATGTCTTTCTATGTTTTTCAAATTTTTAATAACTTGATCAAAGTTATTGCTTGAACATTTATGAATTTTATGATCATTAGAAATATTATATCTTGAATTTTTGAAAAAATTCATGATTTTCATCTGATCATCTTGGATTGTTCTATTTTCATCGCTCAGTATCGTGGTATCTAAATTAAGTCGTATTGTATTATTCGTTCCATTAAGTGATGTATGCATATCTAAAGTCGATGATATACAATCATCATCATTATCATTATTATCATCATTATTATCATCATTATCGTTATTATTCGTATTATAATTGTGATGTAACATATCGCTCCTGTTATGTGATTTATTCATGCATGATTCACATATTATTTCCTTAAACTCTAACATTGTATTAAAATAATAATTATTATCAAAAACTGGATCATTACATAATGTACATTTAATTTCAGCATCATCTGTAGTTTTCTTATAAATATCAGCATAAATTGATTGGATGTACATATCTGTAACTTTTGGTTGTTTAATTGAAGTGCTTGTATTATTAAAATAATTGGATTTCTTAGTCTGGGTATCTATGCTTAAAGTTTTTTGTTTTTTGTTATTTTGTTGTAGCTCTAAAACCAATCGATAATCATAAAATGGACTTTTATGATCTATGGATGATGGAGGGGTAGTATTCTTAGATGTACCTACCAAATTCTGAGACATAATAGAATTCGGTAATGAAGATTTGGATTTATTAAAGTTATTGCTTATAACCCCTTTAGATGTAATGATTATATCAATATTAGAATTAGCTGAACTATTTATATATGGAACTGACTTCGAGTTATATAATGCATGATTATCGATCATGGCAAATGTAGTAGTTGAATTTTGATCTTCATTTTTGTTAATATTATTGCACAGATTGCTATTGTTATTATGTTGAGTAACATTATTATTCTTATTATTAAATGAATTAAACATCGATGATGATGTTAGTGATTCAAAAGTAGAATTGTTATCAGTAAATATTTGTCCATTAGCCATTCGTGGAAGCGGAAAAGATGTCATTATACTACTGTCTAATAGATCAAGCTTGGATTGCCTATGTTGAAGGGTCATCGAAATATTTGATATGCTTGTCTTGCTGAGTCGACTGTGTGTGGTTGATGAGTCCATGATCAAAAACAAAAGTTTTAAAACTTTTTTGGATACTTTTTTCTTAATTATATTTCTAGTAATAATAATTAACGCTTAAAATTAAGAAATGAAAAAAAATAAAAAAAGTAAATAAAGGAAGAGTAGAATATCAAAAGAAAACAATCAGACTTGAAATCAATGTTATGAAATGATCATGACAAGTTGACAGCTCTGAAAACAATTTCCGAATGGGGTAATTTTGCGGGTTGGGTTTATTTTTATTTTTTATTTTTTATTTTTTAGTTTTACAATATTTTCGTATATGTAGCGTGTCATATTTTTAGTAATATATTAGAGGGTTTGGACTTATATATTTATATTTATAAAAATGAAAGGAAAGGAAAGATTTTTTTTTTATTTGGTATGCAAAAAAATCAAAGAAACAATGTATTTTAAATAAAATAAAAATAAAAATAAAAACGAACGAATTATGAGAATCTTGCAAAAAAAAAGGATCAAAAACACATCATTGAAAAATATTGTTCTATGGCTGTTATACATAAAGCATTGTTTTAACTTTAAGTAAAAAAGATCACAATGCTGCAAATTAAACTAAATATCTTTCCTGAGGAGAAATTCATTACATTTGCAGCGCCTGCGTAGACAGATATGGATTCATTTGGAATGTTTGGAGTAAATGTGGATTCAGTAGATAATTGCATTTCAACACGTGTGTAAGAACTTAAACTGACTATACTACTAGAAGAACTTGGATAAACTGAGTAAACTGATGTAATGGTTGGTTCAATTAACGGTGCAGACGCAGTACTTGGTGTACCTGATAAATAAGTTGGTGTTTGGATTGATGAAACAGGAGTTGACAGAGCTGATGTATTCGAGTAAGTTAATGAACTGGATTTGAATGTGGATAGAAGAGAAAAGCCCTTTGATAGTTGACTAGTTACTGTTGATGGTAAAACAGAACATTTATCATCAGAGCAATGGATAGCAGTAACAATCGTGGTTGAGTCTGTAACGGTTGTTGCTGATGCTGATTTTGACAACGAAGAAGAAGCAATTGCAGTAGATGAAGAGATTAAAATTGACAATGTAGAGGACGATGAAATTGGAATTAATGGAAATGAATTTGGTGGCGCAATTGAGGATGCAATTATAGATGATAAAATAAATGAAGATGTGCTAATTGAGCTGACTGGACAAACAAAACTAGGAATAATTGCATTTGAAACAGTGAGGACGGTGGTAGTCGTATCATAACTATATGTAGTTGCTGATGGTGTATAGACAAATGAACCGGTCATATCTGTTGGCATAATGCAAGATGTAGTGGTTATAACAGTAAAAGTTGGATCTATAGGGACAACAGTTGTATCCATGGTACATGTTGCAAGCTCAGTATGATCTTGACAGTTGGTAACAACGGTGATGATAGTGGTTGGAACTAACGTGGGGGTAGTCAAGTTTGATGATGAAGCTGATGATGAAGTTAATAATGAAGTTGATGATGAAGTTGATGAAGAAGTTGATGAAGAAGTTGATGAAGAAGATAAACGTGCTGATGAAGGAATTAAAGACATTGACGTTGATGATATAGAAGACGCAATTGCATCTATTGATGTAGCTGTTGATGTACTAGTTGAGCTAACTGGACAAATGAAACTAGGAACAAGTGCATTTGAAACAGTGAGGACGGTGGTGGTGGCATCACCAATATATGTAGTTGCTGATGGTGTATAGATAAATGAGCCGGTCATGTCTGTTGGCATAATGCAAGAGGTAGTGGTTATAATTGTGAAAGTTTGACCAATATGTACAACAGTGGTATCTGTGGTACATGTGACAAGCTCAGTTTGGCCTTGGCAATCAGTAACAACAGTTGTTGAAGCTGCCGATGAAATAAATGTAAGAGATGATGAGGTTGAGGATGATGGCACATATGATGATGACGGTACGGATGATGATGATGGTACAGATGATGATGATTGTACATATGATGATGATGATGGTACAGATGATGGTGATGATGGTGTAGCTATGGAAGACGTGATAGTCGATGATGTGCTAGTTGAACTGACCGGACAAACAAAACTAGGAATAATTGCATTCGGAACGGTTAGAACAGTAGTGGTAGTAGCATCACTATAGGTAGTTGCTGATGGTGTATAGACAAATGAACCGGTCATATCTGTTGGCATAATGCAAGAGGTAGTGGTTATAACAGTAAATGTTGGACCTATAATGACAACAGTTGTATCCGTGGTACATGCAGCCAGCTCAGTTTGACCTTGACAGTCGGTAACGGTTGCGGTGATGGTTACTGAAGAAGAAGTTGAAGTTGAGCTTGTCCTTGCAGTATCAGTTAAAGGACAATATGTGGTAACAACGACGGCAGAACCATGTCTATACATGGTAGTGACAGTATTGGCAGTCTGGATGGTGACAGTTTCATGTGGAATATCGGTATAAGTGGTAAAAACTGATTCGAAACCACCGATAGTAGTTGTAACAGTGGTAAACTGGTTTGGAAAACTGGTAGTTTCACAAACAGCAGCTTGACAGATGGTGGTTGGTAACCATGTATATGCAGTTGCAGAAGCGGGGGAAAGTTTGTAAATTGGTAATTGTAAAACATATGATTGTCCACTACCGCTTTGTGGCCTATAATAAAGGTTCCAAACGCTATCAAATACCCCATACTCTGGATACTGAAGTGGAGCAGTTTCAAATCTAATAAAGGAGCCTGCTGGTGGACTAACATTTAGAATACCACCAGCTTGAAAAAATTGATCGTATGATGTCTCCCAACCTGAATATGGAATTTGAGTACATGAAGTTGGAGAAGTACACCGATAAAAATTACTACCTGCTTCAGCCCAAAAGTAGTTACCTTGCAAACCTTGAATAACATAGAGTTGTTGGAAATTTGTAATAGTATCAGGAAAATCTATCTGAATTCTATAATCTGAAGTCACCTGAATTGTAGTACCATCAAAAACCGATGTAGTGCCTCTTTCGACAAGGATTGGTTGATCATTAGTTGTTGGAAAATTAGAATCATTATTATTAGCAGCAAAAACACTTGATAACAAAGAAAATTTTGCAAGTGTTGAAAGAAGCATAGTATTTTAAAAACCCTTTTTCTCTGTATTGAATAAAGTTGAAAAACGAAATTCTTTTGCTAAAATTTTTGAACTTATGCAATAATAGAAGAAATATGTACCTGGCATACTTGTAATGAAAAAAATTCAATTAGGATATTCAATTCTTTTATACTTTCAAGATGTGTATCTTTCTCATGTTCAAAATGCCCGAAAGTGTTTCAAAACGTTGTTTCAAGTTGCCTCAAATGGCCAAAAAGAGAAAGAAAAAAATGTAACAATAGCATAAAAGCAAACTTTTGTAAAAGAAAAAATTAGTCTGCAAAATAAGAACTTTTCATTGTGGAATCCTTTAAAATAGCAAAAAAACATGACAAAACTGGAAAAAAGACTATCAAATATTTCCTATTTGGGACATCAAAGGTCGATTCTGGATACGGAGTTATAATTAAGGTAGCCGCATCAAAGAAAATTCTATTGTTGGATTTGTTCATGAAAGTCCTAAGTGTTTGGATTCAAATCGTCCTTAGCATTACAAATGGGGAAAAAATAATAAACTACCCGTAAGTATGCTTCGTATTTTAGTCAAAATATATAAAACATCCTTGAAGCATGCATGCATTAATCCAACATTTGGACACAAACTTAATCTATTTAATGGCTTAAAATTTTATAACGTTGTCAATCATGCAGTTTTCCATATATATATGTATATATAATCTTTTTTTGATTTGGTTTTTATGGCACTTGAATCTTGCTATGACTTCCTAGCTCTAGAATAAAAAAAAAGAAATATCTGAAGTAGTATATATATATGTATCAAAAGCAACCTTACTAGTTGAGCAAATTTTTATTTTCTATAGGATATGAAATTTAGTATTATTGAAAAAAATAATAACTCATTTTTGTTCAACCAAATCTTTTTACAAGCTTATATTATAGATTTACTGAAAAGCTCGTCTTGTTCCAGTGGTCTTTTTAATTTCATCAGCAGCTCACGAGAGTTTAAATTTTATAAATTATTTAAAAATGTTATTGTTTTAAATTATATAATAGTAAAGAAAGACTATAAGAAGAGATGTAGAATGAAAATTATTTTGTTGTCATAATCGAGTAAAAATGTAAACAGTCTAATCTTTTTAATCTTAAAAAATTAGTAAGATTGAAGTTCCTTGTTTGTCATTTCCAATCTAATCCAATTACTCAAACAGTTTTGATCATGAACATCCTCTGGAGCGAAATAACCTGAATCTTCTGGTGCACTACATTTATCAGAGTTTGGAATGTTTTTATAAGGAGAATGATGATAACCAATATCTCTAAACCAATGAATTTTTGATCTATCTTCAAATAAACCAAGACCAACTGAATGAACAGGAGCATCACCCCATCTTTCATAATAAAATCCACCAGCTTCTTCTAATGCATCCATCCATTTAGAATAAGCTTCACCTCTATAGAAATCCATGTTACCAATTTCAAAATTAGACCAAAAATGACAAGTAGAATAACCACCAGTAATTTCAGTATAATCCGGATGTTGAACATTTTCGGTTAACCATCTAAATGCACCATTTGGATGAACATATTGAGGGTTCTTTTCAAGAAATTTCAAAGTAACTGGCCATAAAGTCTCAACAGTTAATGGATTATCATATAATGAAATTGTGAAACCATAAGTTTTATTATTATCTTCCATAAATTGGAATAAATCATAATCAATATTACAATAATAATCAGTTGCTGGTTCAAATCTCCAATACCATTTAAATTGCTTAAGTCTTTCCATATGATAAAAGAAACCAGAATTAAATCTACACATATTGTGATAAGATACTTTATCAATATATTGAACACCCTTTTCCTTTAATTTATCAATCTTTTCTTTTTCAATATCTAAATCAATGTTATCAGGTTTATTCCATAATTCAGGTGGGATAATTTCAAAATAACAATCACTAATAGTATGTCTTCTAATTGTTTCTTTGAATTCCTCAGTAAATGGTTGATCATTAATAAAAGTATATGGATAATGAAATCTATGATTCCAGTTAGCTTCTAATTGTCTTAGAGTATGAATAATATCTTCTAATTCTTGATTTCTAACCAAAGTTAACAAAGTTGCATTTGCTCTTGGATATTCATCCTTCAACAAAACTTTATTAACACCATTTTTATCTACATAAGAATTATAAGTTAATTTTGAAAATTTTGGTTCTGTAATTCTCTTTGAATAAACTTCTCTAAAAAAATCCATATTTTCTTCAACAATATTATCTTTAATATTATCTAAAAGAGTTGGATCAAAAGTTAAAGCATTTTTCACTTGTGGCCAAGTCATACCACCTGTTCCTGATGTGAGATGGGAAGCTTTAGATTCAGCCATCAATTTGGTATTATATTGAATACCAACTGATGCCGAACTATCGTCATATGTAAAAAGATCATCAGCATTAGGGAATCTGCTGCTAGAAACAGTAATGAAATGAATAATAGAAAAAAGCGTGATGGTTACCAACGTCCATCTGACGGCACTCCTAGAAATGTTTATCATTATATAGTGATTTTGAGTATTGAAATCACTAAATTAAAGATATATTATGTTCAAGATACAAAGATAGAGAACTAACAGTGAACAGCAGAAAATAAGGTATCATAAAAATGTTGAGAAAACAAACAAACACGAAAAAAGGTAAAAGGTAAAAGGTAAAAAGAGATTCACAAAGAATTTTTCACGCATGTCATGTGGCGAGAAATCCATAATATAATAATAATTATCTATTATATTAATTAACAAATAAGAATATCGAATAAATAAATAATAAATTAATAAAATGTTGTGAGTATTCAGATTGCCTCTATAATTGTTGATGGAGGAGGCTCTCTTTCTTTTTATTGGATTTAGTATTAATATCTAACGCAATGTACAAACTATCAACAACCCTACATGGTCATGAGGACGATGTTAAAACTCTAGTTGCTTTGGATGACAACACAATTGTATCAGGTTCAAGAGATTCAACTGTCAGAGTATGGCACAGATCAAACTTTAATTCTAAAGATTTCAGTACTTCGGTTATAAATTACAAGGCACATAAATTCATCAATGCTTTGGCTATTTATGATTCAGGAAATCAAAAGTTAATTGCTAGTGCAGGTAATGACAATTTAATTAATTTAACTTCTCCAAATGCTGTTTTCACAGATGTAAACGTTGATGAATATTGTTTAGTTGGCCATACCGCAAATATTTGTACCCTAGATACTTTAGATAACCTTATTATTAGTGGTTCTTGGGATTGTACTGCGAAGGTATGGGATAAAAATACAGGCGAAGTTCTATACGATTTAAAAGGTCATGAAAATTCAGTTTGGTGTGCTAAATTTCTCAATCAGCATGAATTTTTAACATGTAGTGCAGATAGAACAATTAGAAAATGGAATAGAAATAAAGAAATTAAAAGGTTTATTGCCCATGAAGATGTTGTGCGTGATTTACTTATATTACCAAATGGTGATTTTGTTTCATGTTCGAATGATTCAACAATTAAAATTTGGGATGGAATTACATTTAAGAATAAAGGCATTTTATCCGGTCATCAAAGTTTCATTTATTCTCTTGCATTGACATCAACTGGTGATATCATTAGTTGTGGTGAAGATAGATCTGTAAGAATATGGAGAAATTTTGAATGTATTCAAGTTATTACTTTACCTTGTATCTCAATTTGGAAAGTTATAGTATTGAATAATGATGATATAGTAACTGCATCATCGGACTCCATAATCAGAATTTTCTCTAGAGATGAAGAAAGGTTTGCAAAGGAAAATGAATTGTTAGTCTTCAAAAAGGAGTTGGAAGATTCAACTGTTAGTGAATCATCTTTTAATAATATTAATAAAAATACAATCCCAGGAATAGAAGCCTTAAACTCAAATGAAACGAAGATTGAGGGTGAAACGAGGTTAATTAAATCAGCTCATAACACAATTGAATTGTATCAATGGACAGAAAACCAATGGCTCAAAATTGGGCAGATGGTTGAAGGTACTGCATCATCAAATCAAAAGCAATTTTATAATGGTAGTTACTATGATTACGTTTTTAATATTGATATTGAAGATGGTAAACCACCATTAAAGTTACCAGTCAATATAAGTGATAATCCTTATGATGTTGCCGAAAAATTTTTAGCAACTTATAATTTACCATACTCATATCTACAAGAAATTGTTAATTTTATAATGAAAAATGCTGAAGGTATTACGATTGATAGTTCATCAAATACTAATAAACCTAAGGGTATTTTACCGCAAACTAAATATTTATCTTTTGAAAAAATGGATATTCAAAAATTAGTATCTGCCTTTAAAAAATTAAATGACAACCAAACCATTGATAATCAAATAACCGAAAATTTAGAAATTTTATTATTATGTGAAGATTATGATAAGATTAATAAAATTGCATTAAAAATTATTGAAAATTGGGATAATAATTCAAAATTATTAGGGTTTGATATTTTAAGATCAGTCATTACAAAAGTTCAACCAAGTGAAGAATTATTTCCAATCATTAGAACAGGATTAGATTTGAAAGATTTATCTGTAAAAGTACAAATGATGACCATTAGAGTTTTGGTTAATACATTTTCAGCCAAAAGTTGGGGCGAACAAGTGATGATTGATGAAGATATTTTCGATATTATTTTCACGGATTATTTATTTGAGAACCTTTTGAAAGATTCTAACTTCTTACCAATAACTGTAAGTACATTAATATTAAACTATTCAGTTTTAATAAATAAGTTTCAATTAATTAAATTTCAAGATAAAATATTACCAATAATTATTAAATTACTTAATATAGCAAATATAATTAATAATAATGAATGTTCATATAGACTATTAGTGTCAATTGGAACATTAAATTATATGAAAACAATTATTGATAAAGTTAGTTTTCTTTCACCATTTTCTAAAATTAAAGATGAGAGAATTGAAAAATTAATAAAAGAAATACAAGAAAATTGATTTAAATTAAATTAAATTAAATTAAATTAAACTTTAATGGTAATTTTATTTTATCTATAAATATTCTGTATATATTTTAAATAAATACATTTTTTTAAATAATTTTCTTTTCTTTAAATTGTTGTATAACATGTTTATAAACATCATCAACTGGTTCATTACAATTGATTTTAATTACTTTATCTTGATCTGCAAAATATTCAACAACAGGCATACTTGTTTGAATAAAAGTTGCAAATCTTTTTTTAATACTTTCTAAATTATCATCTGATCTACCAGAAGTTTTTCCTCTATTTAATAATCTTTGTAACATAATTTCTTCAGGGCACTCAAAATATAAAACTAATTTACCTTCAGAAACTGTATTTTCAAAACTTAAAGCTTGGTCCATTTTTCTTGGAAATCCATCAATTAAAAAATTTCTTGCATTTTTATTTTTATATTCATTAACAATTGCATTTTTTAATAAATTAATTGTAATTTCTTGTGGAACGATTAAACCTTCTTTAATATAATGATCAATTAATTCACCAAATTCACTACCAGGAGTATTTTTTTCTGCACGTAATAAATCACCAGCACTTAAATGAATGAATTTATAATTATTAACTAATTTTGCACATTGTGTACCTTTACCTGAACCTGGACCTCCAAGTACGAAAATAACATTAATTGGTTCAGTAAATTCCTTTGATGGAAATAATGGAGATCCTTGAACAGTTGATGATGTTGGATCTATAGAAGCAGTTGGTGGTTTTGTATTATTATTCATATTATAATATGTTAATCCAATAGCTGATAAACCTAATAATGTTATTGGGATAAAATGATTGGTTTTAGATCCATTTCCATTTGATCCAGTTGCATATGAACGTAATGAACTAAATGATGAGAATTTTATTGGACGAAATGCACGTGTTGATGACTTTAGACTGTTTACAAACATGTCCTGTTATATATAATAAATGTAAAAATTATTAACGGGATCGGGATGAAAAAAAATAAAATTTTAAAAATTAATAGATCTTTGTTTATTATTTGTTATTGTATGGAAATATAGATGATGATTTAATGAAAATTTAAGGTCCAAATTCAAATTTGAAGCAACAATTTTTTGATTTTTCTTTTTTTTTATAATTTTTATTTATTTTATTTTTTTATGTTTTTATATTTTGATATTTCAGTTTTCAGTATTAATAAATTTAATTATAAAATTATTGAGAATAAATAGAATTTAAAGAGAAAAAATACACTGATAAACAGTAATAATATATATATACACATATATATTTATATGCATAAGTACAAGATAATATATATAATAGGGGATGTTTATGAAAAGTAGATCGTAATATTGGTTTTTTATATGAGAAAGAGAGGAGAATTTTTTTAAATAAATAATATATCAATAAATAATAATAACAAATAGTCTTAAAATGTTAAAATTGTTTAGTTGTTTACCATCTTAAAGATGACATATCATTTCTAAGTCTGTTGTAATCGAATAAAGCTTCAATTTGACCATTACCAGCAACAGCGATATCTTGATCATATAAGTATTTTTGTGCCCATGATGTAATTGCAGATGAAGTAACAGCATCAACATGAGATGAAACTTCATCTTCAGATGGGACGTAACCTAAAGCAAAAGCTTGAGTTGCTAATTTTTCAGATGTTTGAACTGGACATTCAGAAGCTGTTAATAATTTTAATTTTAATTCTGCCTTTGCCTTTGAGAATTCAATTTCATTAACTGTACCAGTAGAGAATCTATTCCAATTCTTTAAAGCAAAATGAATAGTTTCATCATAATTACCAATATTATGAGATGCGAAATAACCACCCCATAAACCAACATCAGAATAAGCTAATTGAAAATGATCAAAAGAATCAACTAAATGATTTTCTTCAAGGAATTGAGCTAAAGTTGAACCAACGAATGGGGAGAATGGAGATGCAGCACCATTATAAGCACCATTAATTTGAGCTGCAACTAAACCAGTATAATAATTAGTAGAATCAGTTATACCAGGAGTTAAAACAGAAATTGCAGCATGAGCTTGAGGTAAATTATCATCTCTTAATCTAATATCAGAACCTAAGAAAGAAGCTGATTCAAAAGGAGTTTTTGCACCAGTTGCAACTGGTAATTCAGAAGCAAATTTAATTAATTTATCATGATCAATTTCATCACCAACTGAAACAACAGCTAAATTTGAAGAAACAAAGTTTGAAGCTAAATAATTCTTTAAATCTTCAGATTCTAAAATTTCTAAAGAATCTGGCTTACCATATCTTGGTAAAGCTAATGAAGTACCTTGAAATGCAGTACCAATCATATGTTCAATAACCATATCTTTTGGAGAATTTTCAAAAGCATCAGCAATTGCAATAGATTTTTCTTTTTGATCAGCAATTTTAACATTTTCAGTAATAATTGAATTTAAATTTGATAAAGTTGCTTTAATTGAAGATAAAGCACCAGATGCATTACCTTTTGGATAAGTTGCAGTTAATAAACCAGTAACTTCTTTTTGATTTGAAGAATAAAATTTAACACCTTCATTTTTAAGTGCATCTTTAGAATTTGATGAAGAAGTAATAACATTACCTAATAATGCAGAGATACCTGAATTGTAAGGATTTTCAGATCTTGAACCAGAATTTAAATATAAACCGACGGAAGCTTTAGTACCATTTGATGGTTTAGTAATGACGGTAATACCGTTACCTAATTTTGAAACAGTTGCTTTAGACAATTGTCTTGTAGAAGTTGAAAATAATCTCTTTGAAAGCATTTTATGAGGGTAATTGGTTAATTAAATGGAAAAAAGATCAAAGAAATTGAAAAGAAATTGAAAATAAATTAATCAAAATAGTAATATATTAAACAACTTAAGAAATTGTTTATTCAAGGTTATTGAAATCGGTAAGATACACAGAATCCTTAGAATCCATACTAGACACACGCTACAACAGAGACACCAAACGATCCCAGACAGGTCTCACTCATTCGCAATCTGGGAATACTAGTAAAAAAAAGTGGTGCAGTGCTATTGGCCAATGAAAACTAAGAGAAAAGAAATTCTTATTTAATATATTTTTTTAAAAATAAGATTGCGTCGATCGACGCTACCGCTTACGTAAACATATTTTTTTTGATTTTTTGATTTTTCAAATTAAACAGATTTACAGGGGCTGCGTAACCACAATTTGAATTTTTCAATTTTTTTCATTTTTTGTCTTCAATTTTCGAGCATGAATATTGAAATTTAAAAAAAATATGATATTATGTTAAGATTATCAAAGTTAGTATATACCAAAATAACATTTTGAAAAAGACCAAGCAGTAAAACACAGTTAAATACTAATAATAATAATAATGTCAGCAGTTAAAGATCTTGCTAAGAGTTTGGTTACTAGGAGTAAACCAATGAAAAGATATCCACAACCGGTAAGTCTTCCATCAACATTTGTTAATACAAGAGTTATGAGAGATCATTTCAAAAGACAAATGTTTGAACAACATGAAATTACATCAAGGGCACTTAAATTTATTGCTAGAAATAGTGCATTACCACAAAAAGTTAGATTAGAAGCACAATTACAACTTAATGCATTACCAAATTATACAAGAGCTAATCAATTAAAAGGTAGATGTGTCGATTCAGGTAGAGGTAAAGGTGTTATTAGAGATTTCAGATTATGCAGATATCAATTTAGAATGCAAGCATTACAAGGGTTATTACCAGGTGTCAGAAAAGGTGTTTGGTGATTTGATTTATGTTATAATATATTTTAATAGATTTGTATATCAATATTATACATATATGCATATATGTATATTTATATGTTACGTGTAAATAAACAAAATAAAAATTGGAAATGAAAGTTTATGAAAAATTTAATACTTAATGAAATGTTTTTTTTTTTCATTATAAAATTTATATAACCCAGAAAAAAAAAATTGATGATAATAATAGTAAATAATTAATTAGAAAAGAATAATAAACAAAATGAAGAAGTGAAGTAGAAAATTAGATAATGATAGTAAAATAAAATAATGTTGTTCTAATAGTATGATATAGAAAAATAAATCACAGATGTTTTTTTCTTTGTTCATACTATAATTTATGAATTTAAAATTGAAAATTATAAATTATAAGCAATTTGCTTTGTCTTATCACCAAAAAATTTGTTTTCAGCTTCAGATTCTGGACATTTCTTTGGCTTACCATCAGACATCATAATATTAAATCTTGCCTTTAAAGTATCAGGATCTTTTCTAATAATAAATTCTCTATATTCAGCAAATGTTTTAAAAGAACCATAATTCTTATTAGCATCTGGAATATCCTTTAAAGTGTGATCTTCAAGATTCTTTCTAATAAGTGCAGCTGAGAACAATCTAACAGAATGTCTAGCCATACATAAAGCGCCAATTGATTGAGAGGCAAGTGATAAATTAATAATTGATTGAGTTGCAAGCATTTCTAATAACTGTAGTTGTGGTTAATAATAATAATATTATTTATATGAGTCTAATAAATAGTTGATAGTAATTAAAGAAAGACAAAAGAGAAAATATTCAAAATTTAATAAATTAATAATTAAAATCAAATAGGAAAGGTAAAGGTAAAGGTAAAGGAAAAGGAAAAGGAAAAGAAAAAACAGGGAGGGAAATCGGGGGGTTTAAATAGATAATAATATAAATGATAATTTACTTTTTATATATATAATAGACCACCATTAAAGTTTAAAAGTTTTTAGACCTAATAATATAAATCAATAAAGATGACATGCCGAGAAGATATAACGATTAAATGGATTTTATCGGAAATGATCATACCATAAGGGTATTTATTTATTTATTAGATTGGTTATACAGTAATTTATTATATAGATATATGTATTAATAATATAGATGAATATTTAGATAGATTAATATTAATAGTAAAATGAAAAATTTAATATGGAAAATCTAATAGTAAATTTAAGTGAGGTGATATCAATTGTTATCGGTTATTTTAGTTTTAACGTTAAGAAGAAATTATTTTGGCGTTTACACCCCCTATTTTGATTATACAATTAAGAAAAAAACTAACGATCTATTGTGTCCCCGCCAAAAAAACAATAGGAAAAGTTAAAAAATGGTCACGCATTACGGATGATAAACCCCGTGTTATTTCGGGAGGGGTTACTGCGTTCCGTTTTTCTACGGATTTTTAATCAATTGGTTTGAATTGGTTTGATTTAATTCTTACCCGTGGCTGCATGCAGTTATTATGGCTATCTGACTCTGGGTGCATAAAATTTGCTAACACTACTATTGGGCGGGGTGTAGTGCTGGTACTGCGGCGGATGCATGCATGTGCGAGAAGCAGTATGCATGTAGTTGATATTGACTTAGTGGCGGTGGTGGCGAGTGAACGGATCACGTGCACTAAATACATTGCAGCCGCCCGCCCAAACAAATACAAAATATATATAATAATATTTAATTCTAAAATAAACTAACTGTCTTAATTTTTATTTTATTTTATTTTTTTTTTTTTTAATTTACTCTAATAATATTACTATCGATGATTACCACTAATATCAATATACAATTACTGTTATAATTGTTTGTTCATGGACAAGTACGATAGACAGATCAGACTTTGGAATGTATCTGGTCAAAATGCGCTTGCTAATTCATCAATTTGTCTGATAAACATTAATACTGTGGCCACAGAAATTCTTAAAAATATTGTTCTTTCAGGTATTGCCTCTATAACAATTGTAGATTCAAATTTAATAACTGAAAACAATTTAGCTACTAACTTTTTTTTCACAGAACAAGATTTAGGTTTTTCTAAATCAGAAGTTTTATCTAAAAATTTATCAATTTTAAATCCAGATGTATCAATATCTTATATTAATAATCATTCAACTGTTGATTTAATTAATGATAATAATTTTTGGAATCAATTTAATTGTATAATTTATACCCCTTTATCATCAATTGATAATATTCATGATGATAATACTAATAATAATATTAATATTGATATTTCATTTTTATTGTCTGATTTACTTTGGAATTTAAATATCCCTTTATTACGTATTTCTTCATTGGGTTTTTATGCATATCTTCAAATTCAATATAATGAACAATCAATTATTGATACTCATGAAAATAATTTACATGATTTAAGATTAGATTCACCTTGGCCTGAATTAAAAGCTTTTATTGATTCGATTGATTTAAATCCTGAATTAAATGATTTATATTATCAGATTCCTTATAGTATTATACTTACAAAAATATTTCAATCTCTTAAATCAAATAATTCAATAAATCCTATAAAACCTAATGATATAAGAAATCAAATTAAATTATTATATCAATCTGGTGATGAAATAAATTTAAACGAAGCTTATAATAAAGCATATTTAATTTTAAAAAATTCTTACGATATTTCAAATGATTTGTTACAAATTTTAAACAATGAAAATGCTAAATCTTCAAATTTAAATAATAAATCTTCAATTTTTTGGATTTTAATAAATGCTTTAAACCAATTTTATAATGAATTTGGACTATTACCATTATCTGGTTCATTGCCTGATATGGAATCAAATACAACAATTTATATTAAACTACAAAAATTATATGCTGATAAATTTAATAATGATAAAGATTATATAAAATTCAAAGTTTTAGAATCATTGAAAAAATTAAATCGGTCCTTTAATGAATTATCTGATTCTTTGCTTACAACATTTGTTAAAAACTCAAAATTTCTGAAATTTATAAAAGGTTCAAAATGGAATTCTACAACGCAAATTTTACAATATTTTGAAAAATTAATAAATGATTCGACTTCAGATTCAAATTCAACTATAAATTCAGAGGCTCTCATTTATTTATCATTCATGATCATTGAATCATATGTTCAACAAAATGGAAATTATCCAACACCTCAGAATAAATCTGAATTGCGTACTTTGGCAATATCAATACTGTGTAATGATGATAATTTAAAATCTTTTCCAGATGGTCTAGATAAAGTGCTAGATGAAATGTGCAGATCTAATGGTAAAGAACTACATAACATTTCTGCATTCTTAGGTGGCATAGCTGCTCAAGAAACTATTAAGATTTTAACAAACCAATATGTCACTTTAGACAACTCATTGGTCGTTGACGGTATTAACGGTAAAACTAGTACGTTTAAATTAACTTAACCCCTTTCTTTTATGAATTTGTCTAAACTTTGTATCACCTTCTTCTACCCTTGTATATTAACTGTTATATATATCTTATTTTAATTATCTTATGATTTGGTTAAGCCTTCAGAAAATTTCGTTCCGAGAAGAAATTTTGTCATCGTTCCGAAATTTATCTATCACCTATTACTCTACGACTTTCTTGATATTGGATCATCTGGCAAACTTCCGTGATCTTAGATTTTCTTCCTTCTATTGTTTTTATCCTAGATAATTATAACGACAAAATGCAATATTCAGACGATATAGGATTTCCGAAGACAGATTTCACAAAATGGAGACTCAGAACTTCTAAATTAGGTGCACAAAAGTGGGAATTTTCAGAAAACTCAAACCATTCAGATATTCAAAATAATTTAACAAAATACTTACTTGAACAACCAGATTTCGAACCACCAGAAAATTTAATTATACCTCCTAAAACGGTTTTTGAGGCAGCTAGAAATGGTGCAACATTTTTCGGTTCAATTCAAGATGAAAATTCTGGTACTTGGCCAGTACAATATAAAGGTCCAATGTTCATGACAATTGGTTATGTTGCTTGTTGTTATTTTACAAAAACTGAAATTCCAATTCATGAAAAAACCGAATTAATAAGATATATAATCAATACGGCACATCCTGTTGATGGTGGTTGGGGTTTACATGAAGTTGATAAATCGACTTGTTTTGGAACAACAATTAATTATGTGGTACTTAGATTATTAGGTTTACCACCAAATCATCCTGTTTGTATAAAAGCAAGGAAATTATTGCATAAATTAGGTGGTGCAATCGGTAATCCTCATTGGGGTAAAGCTTGGCTTTCTGTACTTAATTTATATAAATGGGAAGGTGTTAATCCTGCACCTACGGAATTATTTGCATTACCTTATAATATCCCAATTCATCCAATGAAATGGTGGGTCCATACTAGAGCAATTTACATTCCATTAGGATTTTTATCAAGTGCTAAAATTCAATGTGAATTAGATCCATTATTAAAAGAAATTAGAAGTGAAATCTTTACTAAACCATTTGAAAATATTGAATTTTCGAAAAATAGAAATAATGTATGTGGTATTGATTTATATTATCCACATACTTCAATACTTAATGGATTGAATAATATAATGGTATTCTATGAAAAATATATTAGACCAAAATGGTTATTAGATTATTGTAATGAAAAAGCATATGATTTAATATTAAAAGAATTGAAAAATACTAATTATTTAGGTATTGCACCCGTTAGTGCAGCTTTTGAAACAATAGTATTATATTCAGTTCAAGGATCAGATGGAGATGAATTTAGAAAAAGTTTTGAAAGATTAAAAGAAGCTCAATTTTTAAGTCCTTTAGGTTTAACTATAATGGGAACAAATGGTTCACAAGTTTGGGATTGTGCATTTTTTATTCAGTATTTTTTTATGGCTGGATTAGCTGAATTACCAGAATATCATGGTATTATTGTCAATTCTTTCGAATTTTTAATTAGATCACAATTTGATACTGAATGTGAACCTGGATCTTTCAGAGATAAAAGAAAAGGTGCTTGGCCATTTTCAACTAAAGAACAAGGTTACACTGTTTCTGATTGTACTGCAGAATCAGTTAAAGCCATTATAATGGTTATGAAGTCAAAATATTTTGAACGTGTTCATCATAAATATGATTTAAATAAATTGAATGATGCAATTGATGTGTTATTAAGTTTACAAAATGTTGGAAATTTTGAATTTGGCTCATTTTCCACATATGAAAAAATTAAGGCTACACCAATGTTAGAATTAATTAATCCAGCTGAAGTTTTTGGCAATATTATGGTAGAGTATCCATATGTTGAATGTACTGACTCTTCTGTTTTAGGATTATCATATTTTAATAAACATTCAAACTATAAAAAAAAGGAAATTGAGCTTGCCATAAAAAGAGCAACTGATTATATAATTAATTCACAACAAGATGATGGTTCTTGGTATGGATGTTGGGGAATTTGTTTTACATATGCTGGAATGTTTGCGTTAGAAGCATTAGCAGAAATAAATTTAAATTATTCAAATAACGAAACTGTTCAGAAGGGCTGTGATTTCTTGGTTTCTCGTCAATTACTTGACGGTGGATGGGGTGAATCAATGAAGAGTTCAGAAACTCATACTTATGTTACAACTCCAGAATCGTTAGTTGTTCAAACTTCTTGGGCATTGATTGGATTGCTTTTAGCTGATTATCCTGATAAAACTGTGTTAAGAAAAGCAGTTAATTTAATTTTAAAACGTCAACAAAAGTATGGTGAATGGAAATTTGAACAAATAGAAGGTGTATTCAACCATTCATGTGCTATTGAATATCCAAATTATAAATTCTTGTTCCCTATAAAAGCATTAGGATTATATGTTAAAAAGTTTGGCGACGAGGCTCTATAAATTAAACATTGTAAAACCGATATAAATTGTAATGTTAAATAAACGGCAAACCAGTAGAACTTTATTTTTTTACCTTCTATTTTTTATGTTTAGACTGTTTAATAACTCTTTTCTCTCTCCTTTTCTTCTGTGTGTTAGCAATCAAGTTTTCCACATAAGATGAGAAAAGGTCATTATCAGCTTTTGTATCCTTCATTCTTTCATCCCAAATAGAAACTAATCTTAACAATTCTTTTTTCATGATAACTAAACCGGTTAAATATTCTTTATTATCTATAGGTTGATCTTGTTGTTCATTTTCTTTAATTTTTATTTTTGCCTTAGATATAATGGTTGAAGTATTATTATTTATATTTAAAAATTCTTCACTGTTCTTATTAATGTTTAAATCTTCAAATTGCGGTACTTCTGCTAATAATTTTCCAAAATTATCATTTAATGATACTGAATTCATAAGATCATACATGTTTTTCAATTGATCACCGCCAATTGATAATGACGGGCGCTTAGTTACTGGTTTCGACGTGATTGTTGGCTCTGGAATATCTAGATTCAGTAACAATTGTTTAAAAATCATACTCTTCTTCCATATAAGTGCACTAATATATTCATCTTCTTCAGTAATTAATCTTTCAAATATTTTTCTAGATCTTTCATCAAATTGAAATGTATCTGTATTAGATTGGTTTACTTCCTCATCAACATCATTAAATATATTATTTAGGATGGTATCTATTTTCGATTTTTTGGAGTAATAATCACCATTATATACAGTAAGTAATTCATCTTGATTGTTATTGTCTATTATAGGCTGTAATTGGGCTGCAACAGGTTCTTCAAAATCACCTTCTTCAAAAGCTCCAAAATCATCATCGGATTCTTCGTCTATATGTTCAGTCAAAACAGAATCGGCAAGCTCTATGGGCACTGCTTCAGTAACGTTATCATTATCATCCCATACATTAAGTTCATCCATTGTTAAGTATAATGTGACACTAAAGTTTTGGAATTGGATACAAAGTCAAGCTGATTCTGGGCAAAACATAAGTCAACATGAATCAGGAAAATCATCCGAGAAGAGAAAACAATCCATTCGAAATTTGAAAATCCATTATTTTTTTTGTACATTTTATATATTTATACTCCTGTTTGAAGACAGCGTTATTAAAAAAACATATATACACATAATAAACAAAAATATAAAAATAACAATACAAACAACCTCAATTAAAAATCAATGTTTTCTCTTAAACATATGGCCTATGGCACCTGCTCCCTGTAGTGCCTTTCCACCAATTTTACCTGCTGTACCAACAATCTTACCTGCACCATCAACACCAGTATTTAGCAGCTTACCTGCACCATCGACTGTAAGTGATGATGGATTAGGTAATGGCTTATCAGCACTGACAAGTGTGTGATATTCAGGTTTAAATCCCAGTCTAATAAAGAGAGTACCCGCTGCACTTCTATTATCAGCAATTAATGGAATTTCATAATCAACCATTTTATCTGCAAATGGATCAAGACTTTTAAGTGCAAATTTATATTCACCGATTTTATCGTCTTGTTCAACACCGAAATCCCAATCGTTAACTTTAAAACGTAAGACTGATTGAACACGTGAATCAATCTCCACACTCGTGTTTTCATTCCATTCTGGATTAAGCGTTTTCTTTTTAGTCTTTGTATGGTAAAATTCTTCACCATTCAAATATACTTTAACAAATGGATCTGATTTACCATTAGAATCTTTTGATAATAAACCTGAAGCTCTAACAATATCAATGCTCAACATACCTGAATTACCTACTGAATCAGCCGCTGGTAAATCTGTAATATTTGCTGGCAGATATTTAGAACGTAATTTAACAACATTTGAATCATCTCCAATTCTTAATGTAGTTGGTTTACCATAACTGTTTTCAAGTAATGACAGTGTAGGAATTGTAATTTCTTTAAGTGCCTTTTTGTTTAATGTTTGATTTGGCTTTTCAACAATTCTAAAAGTAATAACAGAATATTTTTGAAGTTCTTTCACTAAATAATCAAAAGTACGTCTAATGTTTGTCGTTGGTGTAAATTTATATTCAAATTCTGCATGGCCCTTTTTATCAAAGAAAATTTGAAAATATCCATTAGTTGAGAATTTTGATTCTAAAATAGTCACAATTAAAACACCAGTATTATATTGAGGAACATCCTCTAATTTTAATAATTGTTTTGTTTTCAAATCGAGTTTTAAATCATCTTGATGATTTATCTGAGCAAGTGCAGCTTCATTAACTTTCTCTTCTTTCTTCTCATCTTCTTGCTCAATTTTTTCTTGTAATTTCTTGACTTCTGCCTCTTCCGTTTCAATTTCACAAGGTGTTGCAACAGCTTTTACAGGATAAAATGACAATGAATAAATAACACTACCTTTAGCACCTTTTCTTTTATGGAACAATCTTGCTTCTTTCATTTCACCAATGGTTTCAATCGGTTTACTTTTGGCATTATAATCAATAAATTCATTCAATCTCACTTGGAAAGAACCAAGGGTTCTATCTTGAGTATGCCTTTCAACATCCATAGCTTCAATAGTGATTCTTTGATTAACAGAAGATATTGGAATATAAATAGATTCATAGTATTTTGGATTCACTGTTGAAGATACTGTTAATGTTCTACCTCTTTGAATACCATTGATAAGGACTCTAATATAAGGATCAATAATACCAAGTTTGTTTAAATTCATCAATTCATCAGCCCTTTCAATATAAATTCTTAAAACACCCATAGGTTCACTATAACCAATTGCACCAGGAACACCAGCTATTTTAACAGAATTCCAAATACATGAAATATTAACTTCACCAATACCAGAAGCAAGACGAAACCAACTATTACCAACGTATGATGCATCAATAATATCAACTAAACTTAAAGTTGTTGAACCAATAGTTTTATTTTCTTTTGATTTTTCTTTAAGAACAATACGAATTTTAGATTTAGATCTATCATAAATAATATCTTCAAAACAACAATTCCATGCAGCTTCAGAAGAATTTTTGGCAACACCTGATTCAATTTTCTTTTCACCTGAAATATATACCTGTGCATAAACAGATTTTTTTTCTTCTTCATTTGCAGTATAAGATCTTGCACCTAGTAAAGTAATTTTTGCAACACCTGTATTATAATCTGGAGGTGGACTATAAGAACCATCAGGTAATTGAGAACCTTGAAGGGATTTCATTAATTTGATATCAAAGTTAAAACAACCTGCTGGGTGATTATTTCTTAAAATAGGAACTGTAATATTACACATTTCTGTTTTTGACATCAATTCTTCTAAATCAAACAATGCTGCACCCATAAATTTATCTTTTCTACCATCCGATTCATTTTCATCATATAATTTGATTACAAGTGGATCAGATGATGAATTTAAAATTACTCTTAAAGTTTGATTATAAGTTGGATTAATATTGTCATAAACAACCTTAGTTTTTGCCAAAACAGAATCACTAAAACCAAATGTAAAATAAGGATCAATTGTATTATTAAATGTGTCTGCACCTTGTAAGTTAGAAGCATTTTTAACATTCAATTCTAAAACACCTAACGCACCTGTAGCACCATTACCTGCTAAAAGTTGTTCCAAATTTAATTGAAATGATAATGGTTGAAATAGTAATGGACCTAAATATTTTTTAACCATTTCTCTTAATAATAAATATACACCAGGAATAGCAAATAATTCAAAACCAAAGATAGTTGTACCACCAACTGGTTTTGCAATGAAATCAAATTCTGGTGTGTCTGATAAAGAAACATTAATAGTTTGAATATGTGGGAAATTAGTCATCATTCTTAATCTAACTCTAGCATTAGCCCTAAATGAAATATCACTAACCAAAATTGAAATTGTGAAACTAAATATCTTCATTTTAAGTAAGACTTGTTGGTTAACATTATTTTTCATTTGTTTAACAGTAACATCTGCTTTAGCATTAGGAATCATTGAAACAGTCCAATCCATAACAGTAACATCATTTGCAGTTCTATCCAATGTCCTAACTTTATCAACTCTTAAAGGTTTAGTACCTAAAGTTATTGAATGAATCCAAATTTCTTTAATAAATGCAGGAATTGAATCCATTTCAGCTAACATTGGATTAACAATTTCAGTAATTTGTTGTGAAATGGAAGGTTCTAAAAAATTCCAATATTTATCTAAGAAAACATTAAGCCAATCTAAAGATTCAAAATCATCTTCAATTGAATGAACAGAAAATTCTCTTTGTGCTTTTAATCTTAAATTTAATCTATATTTCCTAATTGAAGAACGATAATATAATGCAGCAAAAAATGCAACAAAAAATACAAAACCTATATTGAATTTATATTTACCTAATAAACCAGAACATATAGTAGCTAAAAGGATAATACCAATACCATGATACCATTCACCATATAAATATTCTGGTAAATATTGTTCTAAAGTTGTTGCTCTTGTTAATAAATCCATAATTTCATCTACAGGACTCAATGCATAAGATTCATCATAACCAGCAACTTCTTTCCAACCTCTAAATGCAGCTGGATGTTGAATTCTCTTTTTAGCTTCTTTATCTTCTAAAGCTTTACGTAATTTTTTACCAATTGACCTACTAACAGGAGCACCTATATTCAGTTTTGGGGCTTTTTGTAAACCTAAATCATCGGATACATTTGAATCATTAGATTTTTGACGTGTTGGCTCTAAATTATCTGAACTTTTTTGATTCTCCGTTTGTTTAAGGGAGGTATTGGTTGGGGATTTTAAATCTGATCTGGAAGAATTTTCCAAACTAGTAGTTGTTGTTGAAGACATTGCTAGACACAATTAGAAAAATCAAAGAAAAATCTTGCTATAAATAACGAAAAAGTGAATAAAAATGATGTCAATGTAGAATAAAAAAGTGACAATTACAAATTTAAAAGCCAAAACAGAAAACAATCAAAATATGTAAACATAAAAACTTCGATTACAGCAAACGGCGTTAAGCGGTATAAATTAATATTTCATATTATTCAAATTTCAGATTCCAAATTACAATTTATTTGTCGCGCAAATTCTTTATATGGTTCATGTTAGTAAACGATTAGGTAGAAGATAGATGATAAAGGATCAGACAGATAATTTGCTAACTGTTGTTGGCAGAAATTAAGTGCATTACATCTTACATCCAATACATCCATCATTCTTTTCAAAGAAATACCAATATGATGAATACTAACAGCTGAACTTTTAAGCATGGATTTACAAACATGGACCAATAATATACATCAAATATTTTCTTTAGAGCTTAGGAAATTAATTATCAATCACGCATTTCAAAGAAATTATGATATTGCTGAATATTTACTGTTTTTAATTAAACATTCAGAAGAAGCATCAAAAGACCCATTAATTGAGTTGCTTCAAATCAATGATTTACTGATTTTGTACTTTGGTGAAAATAAACTTGCATTTTATCGATCAGGATGCTTAGAGGAATGGGAAGTTTTGAAACTATATTCTTTCTATCCTTACAAACTCAGAAAGTTTGAACATTTGCTACGAATCAGAAAAGTTAAGATCGCAAAGTTCATTACAAGACGCAAGTATGCTAGAGATTGTTTTAAACTTTGTGGACAATACCTCAGAAGGTTACCAAAATATGGCCACGAGCTTACAAAGGTTGATTATGAGTTCGATTTAAAAGAATCATTTTTTGATAGGCATGCGGATGAACAAAGCACTTCTTTATGCAATAACATTCATTACAGCTATGCGAAACAAGTTCATATCGAAAATTTTCAAAAATCATGGAGTGGTGCAAACAACAGAAGAGTACATTATCACATTAATGTAACACTTCAGAACATTATGACTTTTCAAAAGTTTAAAACGTTTCTGGAAGATAAAATTGAAAAGGGGTTTTCACATCATAGAGTGAAATATAATGTTAAAATTGTAGTGGAACATCATTTTTTGTCTATGCATCCAATATATTTGTCCGACATATGGAATTATTTTACAAAATACAAATCCTTTGTTTCGGAATTTCAAATACACCTCAGAATAGCAGGTAATCGTGATCTATATATGTTGAGGTTTTGGATGGATGAAATTTTCTTAAAATATATCAGAGTTATTACTATTAGTGAATGCAGTATACAGTTCAGTGAGAAGGATAAGCAGTGGTTTTCTAAAATGAGTAGCTTGGATAGGGTTGTTATTGATTCTGAATCCCAAGTCGAAGACATCTCGTTTCTGCATTCAGTTAAGAGGATTGATTTATATGCTTCAAAATTGCCTTACGAGTTTTTAATGCATGGTATACCACAGTCAGTTGAAATAATATTGCTTAAAAACCCTAAGCTTGAGTATAAGGATATGCATGAAAGAAAATTATCAAACATATTTCGTTTGCTCTATTATTATGATGAAATTGCAACACCAGATGAAGTTTCTGGTTATGTTGATAACAATGAATCTTACGTCCGCTCCTTTACTTCGAAATACAACCATATTTCAGGCTTACGGTTTTTCTTTTGAAAAATATAATTTAACTAAATTACAATATATAATTCCAAAAGTTATATAATATAATACGATGTTGAAGAATGTGCATCTGAATTCTTTGAAGCGATTTACTTTGAAATGAAAATTAATTTTCCACCTGTTTCTCCGTTTGGGTGTTCCCTGTTTCACGATATTTTGTTATTTTGTCTTGAATGTTGGTGGTTTAATTTTATTTTATTCTCTTTTCCTCCGTTTTGTTTTTTGCTTTCCTTTCGGTAAATTTCAGTTCATAATGTCAGGGACTGTGGATTATATCCAAAGCCTTGAAATGAACTTTGGCCTCAGAATTAGTAGGCCAGACGCTGAAAACATTGCCACTGCCAGATCCGATTTCTTGACTTTGAAGAACTTCGCTTTTGGACAAATAATGCAATCAACAGCAAATATTGCTATCTTGCAGACGATTGTAGCTGAGTTTGAAGCATATTTTTTTGCAGCTAACGATTTTATTCTTGAGGACCTGAAGGTGCACTATCGTGTACCGATAATGGAGACGCCAAATGTTCAACGCTGAACAATCTGACTGAAAACCAACAACTTGCTACATCGATCAACAACTTTATATTTTTTATATAAGTTTATAATACACATATAACGCATACCAAAAAAAAATTACTAAAATATTTTATATGCATGTACTTCTGATTCCGAGTTCTTTAGCTATGCTACAAATAGATTCTAACTCAATGATGCCGTTGAAGGAAGACGTTATTGCAATAAGCAAAGTAAACGCAAACAAGCATAGGTTATATAAATTTTCCTTACCAATTGTTAATTAAATAATCCAAATAGAGAATATAAGAGTTGTATTAATTGTAGATCCGATTGTTGCATTTAAAGCATTAGTTAATGTGATATTGCAAAATTAAAAATTGAAATACAGAACATGATCGGTACTGAAGTTTCCGTATAGCTGCATTTCTGAGCGTTTTTCAAAGGTTCTTTAGGTGACATATAGAATAAGCATTGAACGAAATGTAACAAACTCATAAACCCTCAATAAGTTATAATCTTAGTAATTCAATTATCAAACATGATAAATGATGATCTTTGAAAACATCACGCGTTAAGGTAACTGCTAGATGGGATGAATCTTTCAGGTCTAAACATCTCCTTTGATCATCTGAAGCACTTGAAGTATCATTTTCACTTGAATTAGCCTAATATCTTCTTCAGTTTCTCCAAATTTAGTTTTATTTTATTTAGTATTTGACTCTAAGAATATGTATTCAATATACTGATAAACATTGGCAATTTTACCAAAATTGGTTGATTAAAACATCTGTGTAGTAGTAATGACACGCATTGCATATTCCGATATCTAGTAAAAATACTGTCCATCGATGTTGATATGATGGTTTCAATTGCGATAATCAACGTCTCTTAGATAGTGGATATAATATTGAATTAATGGATCCCAAAAAATTGCAAGCTTGACAAACAAGATATTAATCATCTTGTCTTTATTCATGTAATGTTTAAAACATGTGAGCAAGAAAAAAAGAATGAAACGAACATATCAGTAAGGAAAAAGAAAGAATTAAACACCCCTGATTACTGATCACGCTAAAAAACTATTGATGTAGGAGCAATTATTATTGTTCAAATTCAAAGTTACAATTTAATTGTCGCGCATTTTCTTACAAGATTCATGTTCTTGAACAACAACAGTACATAAGTGAATGGTAAGATGAGCAAATAGATAGGTTACCGAATGTTGTAGGCAGAAAATACATGCACCTTGTCATTTTACAACTAATACATCCATCGTTCTTTTCATAGAACTATCAATATGATACAGGACAGCAACTGAACTTATAAGCATGGATCTAGAAACATGGACTTATGATCTTCATCAAATATTTCCTCTAGAGATCAGAAAATTGATTATCAATTATACATTTCAAAGGAATTATGATATTGCTGAATATTTACTGTTTTTAATTAAACATTCAGAAGAAGCATCAAAAGACCCACTAATTGAATTGCTCCAAATCAATGGTTTACTGATTTTGTATTTTGGTGAAAATAAACTTGCATTTTATCGATCAGGATGTCTAGAAGAATGGCAAGTTTTGAAACTATATTCGTTCTATCCGAGCAAACTCAGAAAATTTGAACATTTGCTACGAATCAGGAAAGTTAGGATAGCAAAGTTCATAACAAGACACAAGTATGCTAAAGATTGTTTTAAACTTTGCGGACAATATCTCAGGAGACTACCAAAATATGGACGTGAGTGTACAGAGGTTGATTATGAATTTGATATCAAAGAATCATTTTTTGATAGGCGTGTTGATGAACAACGCACTTCCTTAAGCAATACTATCCACTATAATTATACCAAATTTGTTCACGTCGAAAATTTCCAAAAATCATGGAGCGGTGCAAATAATAGAAAAGTACATTATCACATCAATATAATAATTAGAGATTTTGAGACGTTTCAAAACTTCAAAACATTTCTACAAGAAAAAATTAAGACAGGATTCTCTCATAATAGAGTGAAATATAGTGTCAAAATTGTAGTAGGATTTCGTTTTTGGTCTATTGCTCCAACGCAGTTATCCCAGATATTGGATTATTTCAAAAAATACAAATGTTTTGTTTCAGAATTCCAAATACGCCTCAGAATAGCAGCTAATCGTGATTTATGTATGTTGAGGTATTGGATGGATGAAATTTTCTTAAAATACATCAGAGTTCTTACTATTAGCGAATGCAGTATATGGTTCACTGAGAACGATAAGCAATGGTTTTCCAAACTGAGTAACTTGAATAGGGTTGTTATTGATTCTGAATCCCAAGTCAAAGACATCTCGTTTCTTCATTCAGTTAAGCGTATCGATTTGTATGCTCCAAGAATGCCCTATGAATTTTTAGTGCATGGTGTACCACGGTCAGTTGAACTGATATTGTTCAAAAATCCTAAGCTTGAGTATAAGGAGATACATAAAAGAAAATTATCAAACATATTTCGTTTGATATTTTACTATGATGAAATTGCAACACCAGATAAAGTTTCTGGTTATGTTGATAACAGTGAATCTTACTTCGGCTCCTCTGCTTTGAAATACAACCAGATTTCAGGCTAACGGTTTTTTTTTGAAAAATATAATATAAATAAATTAGAATATATAATTCCAAAGTTATATAATGTAATATGATGTTGAAGAATGTGCATCTGAATTCTTTGCAGAAACATACTTTAAAATAAAAATTGATTTTCCACCTGTTTTGCTTTTTGCGTGTTTCTCTGTTTCATTCTTATTTGCTATTTTGTTTTGAAATTTGTTTCGTTCTCTTTTCCTTTTGTTTTGTTTTTTGCTTTCCTTTCAGCAAAAGTTCAGTGCAGAATATCAGGGGCTTATATCCAACGACTTGAGGACAATTTTGGAATCAAAATCAGTAGACCAAGCGTTGAAAATTTTGCCACCGCCAGAACCGATTTCTTGACACCGAAGAACTTCGCTTTTGGACAAATAATCCAATCAACAGCAAATACTGGTATGGTGCAGACGATTGTAGCTGAATTTGAAGCATATTTTTTTGCGGCTAACGGTTTTATTCTTGAGGAGCTGAAGATGCAGCATCGTGTGCAGCAACGGAGATGCTAAATGTTCAACGCTGAATAATCTGACTGAAAACCAAAAACTTGCTACATCAATCAACAACTTTATATTTTTATAATACACATATAGCACATACCAAAAAAAATCACTAAACTAATTATATGCATGTACCTCTGATTTGAGTTCTTTAGCTATGCAACAAATAGGAAATAACTAAATGATGCCGTTGAAGGGAGACGTTATTGCAATAAGCAAAGTAAACGCAAACAAGTGTAGCTTATAAAATTTTCCTTACCAATTGTCAATTAAATAGTCCAAATAGATGATATAAGAGCTGTATTGATTGTAGACCAATTGTTGCATTGAAAACATTAGTGTGATATTGCAAAATTAAAAATTGAAATACGGAACATGATTGATACTAAATATAGCTGACTTCTAAGCCTTCATCAAATGCTCCATAAGTTATATAAAAAATAATCATATAAATAGGATGAAACAACGAATTCATAAAATCCTCAATAACATATAGCACCTATTAATTAGATTATCAAACATGATAAAATATGATTTTATCAGCACATGTTAAGGTAATTACTAGATACAATGAATCTTTCAGGTCTGGACATATCCTTTGATCATCTTTTTTGATCATCTGTGTCACGGACAGCATCATTTTCACTTGAAATTGGCCTAATATCTTCTTCAGTTTCTCCAACTTTAGTTGTATTTTAAATTAATATCAAATGCATACTCGATATATCGATAACATTGGCAAGTTTAGCAAAATTGGTTGACTAAAACATCTCACTGTCGAGAAGTAAATTAGTACAATGTGACACGCATTGCATATTCCTATATCTAGTAAAAATACTGTTCATTGATCATCATATGATCCTTCGAATTGTGATAATCAATAACTTTCAAATAGTTAATTTTCAATTAAGAGATCTTAAAAAACTGGAAGCTTCAGATACAAAATAATATTAGCAATTTTTTTTTTATTGCAGTAATGTTTTAACCGTGTGAGGAAGAAAAGAAGAATAGATTACAATTTAATTGTCGCGCATTTTGAAGATCATGTTCTTAATCAACAACAGAACATTACATAAGTGGATGGTTAGATGATCAAACAGATAGTTTACCAAATGTTGTAGGCAGAAAATACGTGCATTCCATTGTACATTCAATACATCCATCACTCTTTTCAAAGAAAAACCATTATGACGCAGAACAGCAATTAAACTCATAAGCATGGATTTAGAACCATGGACTAAAGATATACATCTGATATTTCCTCTGGAGATCAGAAAATTAATCATCAACAATGCATTTCAAAGGAATTATGATATTGCTGAATATCTACTGTTTTTAATTAAACATTCAGAAGAAGCATTGACGGACCCATTCATTGAATTGCTCCAAATCATGATTTACTTACTTTGTACTTTGGTGAAAATAAGCTTGCATTTTATCGATCAGGATGTTTAGAAGAATGGGAAGTTTGAAACTATATTTGTTCTATCCATGCAAACTTAGAAAGTTTGAACATTTGCTACGAATCAGAAAAGTTAGAATGCAAAGTCCATTAGAAGACACAAGTATGCTAAAGACTGTTTTAAACTTTGTGGACAATACCTCAAAAATTTACCAGAATATGGCCACGAGCTTACAAAGGTTGATTATGAGTTCGATTTGAAAGACTTATTTTTTGATAGGCATGCTGATGAACAAAGCACTTCCTTATGCAATAACCTTCATTACAGTTATGCGAAACATATCGAAAATTTTCAAAAATCATGGAGCGGTGCAAATAATAGAAAAGTACATTATCACATCAATATAATAATTAGAGATTTTGAGATGTTTCAAAAATTCAAAACATTTCTACAAGAAAAAATTAAGACACGATTGTCCTATAATAGCGTGAAATACAACGTCAAACTTGTATTAAGATGTAATTTTTGGCATGTATATCCAATGCCTTTATCTCAGATATTGCGTTATTTCAAAAAATACAAATATTTTGTCTCAGAATTTCAATACATCTTGGAATAACCAAGTAATTATGATTTATCTATACTGAGGCATGATCTAGGCAAAAGTCTCCTGGAATATGTTAAAATTCTTACTATAAACTTATGTCCTAGGTACACCTACGTGCCTGCAAATCGTGGAATACCGGATTTTCAGCGCGGTAGTCCAGGAATACGGCATACCGCAATTGTTGGAATACGGGAATACCACTTTGTATGGGGATCACCATTTTTTTTCTTGGTATTCCGTATTCCATTAATACATGGTAAAATTTTGCGGCGCAGTTGGAGAGCTGCGCCACGGCTTATAAATTTTCTTTATTTTTATTAAGTTATTATGAGAATTCTATTTTTTCTTACATTAATATTACGTAAGCGGTATTCTGGTATTCCAGGCCTACCGGAATACCACTTTCAGGGAAATCTGGTATTCCCTGGAATACCGTCCTACGGCCTACCGAGGACTACCGCGGAATACCAGAATTCCGCGAAGGGAATACCAACAGGCAGGCAGCTATAGTCCTAGGTCCTAGGTCCTAGGTGCAGGGCGCATGAAATTTTCCTAATCAAATCAAGTCTTGGAGTTGATTGTTGATAGATATTTTTGCTTAGATCTATTTCTTAATTTGTTTTTACGCTTATTTATTTTTTAACTGCTAATATTCATGATGTAAATCTTTCATGTTTAATAATACCTAAATTAAATAGCAAAGAGATGGATCAATTTGATGAGTCAGTAGGATATTTGCAAGGGGCCTTAGAGGCGTTACACACGGCAGTTAAAACAATGAAAAATGAAACTGATGATATTGATCGTTTAAATGATATCCTTCAAAATAAAGCTTTGTTTGATGTTTTACCAGAAAGAATGGTATTGCAAAGACCATTGAAAATACGAAAAATGGTGAAACCAATGATTGAAAAGGATAAGGTAGTACTAGACGGCATGTTAAATAAATACCGCAAAAAGAAACAGGTATTGCAACAGCAATCCAAGATTTTGCAGCTTAAACTTGAAACTTTAAACAGCTGATTAAGGGTAATTATAAAGGAATAAAGGTTTTATATTAAGAAAAAAATAGGGATTGTATAATAACTGTATAGTCATTAAGCATAAATATTCGAAAGATTCTCTTGTACACGGGACATAGTTTTTTCTATACTTTCAAGTTTCACATTGATGGACAACAAAACAGGATCAGAGGTGACAACTTCGCATTTATCTGCAACTTGTACAACAAATGGTTTATTCTCGTCATCTACAAATGTCAGGCATTGTTCCAAATAAGTGTTCGCCGTTTTGATTAATGTAGAAATCGATGGATCCGTATTCAAAACAAAAATGTTCTTGAAAGTATTTATCGTACCTGATGAAGATGATTCTTTATTTTCTTCCTTATGTTGTATTTTTTTCCATTCTAAATATTTAGAATATTCATCCGCAACAATCTTATTCATTGGAATTTCACGTTTTCTTGATATCTGGTTCCGTACGATATCTGCAAAAGATAATCTATTTATTGGATCTATTATTACGTCCCAAGGTTTTTTATCGACAATTTTTAAACTTTTAAATTCAATAACCAATTCGCCTTCGTTTATTAAAATATCTAAAGAACCTGTTTTAGGAAATGATGGTAAGAAATATTCACCTGGTATTCTATATTTTGGGAAATTGTATACCGGATTAGGGCTAGATAGTGATTCAAGAGCAAGTTTAATATTGGCACATACTTGTTCTATATACCTCACAAATAAATCAGCATTATTGCCATTCTTTTTATTTTCTAAAATTTTATCAAGATTCGTTATTGCATTTTCCATTGCATCATGACAATCAAGAAGTTGTCTGATGATTAAATATTCTGACTGTTTTAGTTCAAATTCAAATCTTTTACCGTTATTAAAATTGGGACTATTAATAGTCATGTGTAGTGTAATAATTTTGAAATTCTGACGAGTTAACGTTCCTTTTAAAACTTCTGATTTGTGTGAAGAAAGTGGTAATTTATAAATTGTTTCATCTGAATCATCTAGATTTTTTATGCAAAATGACAAAGCGTCCCTGATTGGCTCTAGTTGTGTGGAGATAAATTCTGACATGTACCACATGATCTCATTTTCCGTTTGTTTTTGAATCAAACCCTTAATTTGCTTTTCAGTATATTTCCCTGGTGGATATATCTGTGTAGACATTGTTTTTCAATCCTTTGTTTTTGTTATTAATCTGGCTTTCCAATTGTATGGAAACAACCATATATAAAAAACCCCGACATGAATAAGACCAAAATCTTCATCAACACGCGTACAAAATAGGGCCTTCTTTTTATTCAAATATCACTTATGGCGGCTCTTCCGCCTACAAATTACGTATAGGCAAGTTTGCTTGTTAGACACGCTGTCACGCTTTTTGTTTTTAAATGTTTTCTCTGTCCGCTAGACATAATAGTATGAAACGGGGCAGAGAGTTTGACACAGAAAAACTTGAGGTGATACCAAATACATCGTTACAAAACCATCCTCTGAATTGTTTAATACCAACAGAAATTACGGTTCCATTTACTCTTCCTGTTGATATAAACATTCTTTCCGATTCAATTTCATTTTCGCAGGATGATATTAATGATAGATCATTGGACGGCTTGTTTTCAGTTTCACAATTACGGACATCGGAGGATCCAGATTTAAAGTATGTCAAATTCAAAAAACCATATTTACATGATAAAAATAATAAATTAAATATTGAACCATCGACGACAGAAGCTCAATCCCAGTTGGTGAAATTATCTGGTAAACTGGCAATTAGCCCTGTGACAAAAGATGACTATTTCAAAGTGAGTGTACCATTTGAAAAAGATGAGTTAACAATCCCAATAGAAGATGATCATAAGTTGATTGATAAAATTATTGATATGTTTGATATAGATTATAAAATTGAAAAGTTAGAACCAACGGAAACAAAAAATATTTTACATCAAAAGGAAGTTAAATTAATAGAACCGGAAGTACATCCGGAATTTACATACGATTTAAAAGTTTCTCAAAGTGCATTGATATCTCAAGTTAAAAGTGAATTTATTCAGCTGGTTAATAAAATATGCAGAAATGAGCACTCTGAAAATTTGGATGTGGCATTTGGACAAGCTGGTCTGGTTGAAGAACAAGATAAAACTTCTGATTATGATGATTTATTCAGCCATTATTCTGTCGTTTTTACTGATGAATTGACTATTGCTAGAAGTGAAATTTTGGCGTCAATAAAATCCAAATTGATTAATATGATTCAAACCAAAACAGAAAATTTAGTTGAAATTGAGATATATCTTCGTTTGTTTAACTACTGTGCCAATGTGATTAAAGAGTCGACTTCGATAGAATGGGAACGTATCTGTGAATCTGAAGAAATTTATAACACTGACGAATATCAAAGTGCTGCTGAGGCAGTTATGCAGTGTTGCTCAATTATGATCATTTTATATACTATCAATCCTAATGGAGCTTTTTTAGCCCTTGAAAAAGGTTTAGTTTTAGTGACAGATTTTATTTCCAGTTTTGGCTCTGTCATTAAATTACTTTTTCGGCAAGAATCATTCAATGAACTTCCTGAGTTCTTTATTCCATTAATAACACAATTTTCCCAGGTATTGATCACCCTCAATCAAAATTTTAATAACGTCCCCTTTGATGAATCTTTACTTACTAGAATAGAGTATCTTGCTTTTGATATAATTTTTACAGATATTATGTTTAATAAAGAGAGAAGTAATCTTAATATATCACTTGAAGATTTGAGATCAATATTTGCTGAAACGGTCGTTTCAATTTATTTGCGATATGAAGATCAAAGGACCTTCATATTTAACGAGATTATAGAAAATATAAGCTCATTGAATCCTTTGAAATCAAAAGCTAGAAATTACAGATTGAAATCTGGAGCATCAGTCCAGTTAATATCTTTTTTAATTTTAAGCTTACTTCAATGCCACCATGGTTATGGTAAGGACTTTAATTTTTCACAATGGGACTTTTTGTCAATTGATCATTCAACAAAGGCGAAAGCAGTAGAGTTGAAAGAAATTGAACATAATTTTTGGAGCTCGATTAATCAACAAACGAAATCTTTATTGAAAGCGACTGAAACTTTTGCTCAATCATTTTTCAGAAAAATTGTTTCCATTTACACTCCATCGGTAAGGAAAATTGCCGAAAATTTCATATCGGATTTTATATCGATGTTAGATATGCCCGATTTTCCAGTTTCTCCAATATTGTTAGATTCGATCATCAGTGTTGCAATTCATGCTTGCGAAACAACTGAAAATTCATTAACCGGGGCATATGGCTTGTTTTTTGAAATTACAGGTATTATTGCGTCGAAAATCCTTATCTTAAATAGTGAAAATGTTATTGTGAAATTTGACTCCGAGATTGATATTTCAACTTTTTCTGAGACTGCAGATCAATATATTCACTTGTTGTCATACTTAAAACTTAAAAATGATGTATTTTCCTTTGATCTTATTTCTATGATTTTTCTCTTCAAATTACACAAAATGGAATTATCAATTGACTCAATGATAAATACAGGAAAAAATTCATTAATTGGTAATAATTTAAAAGAAAAAAAGAAGTTACTGAGGGATATTAAAATATGTACAAACAAAGTCATGGAGTTGCCCTTTCAAGATAAAAGGTTATTTGAAACAGAACTGCTATCAGATGACCAGATAAAGAATATGTACAGATCTGTACTTTTATCTCAGGATCTATTTTTTAGATATGATGATATTTTGTCGTTTATAGTTTTATCCTTCAATAATCCTAAGATAAAGGCTAGAACTTTGGCAGTGAAGAATTTAACATTGTTGATTAACAAAGAACCTAGGTTATTGGAAGATTCCAACTTACGCAACCTTATCAAACAGCGATTGAACGAACCTTCTGCCAGTATTATTGATGCTGTTTTAGATTTGTTATTAAAGGCTTTAGAATGTAAAGTTGAATATATTGATGAATATTATGATATTGTTGCTCAAAAGATTACTGAACCAAGCATTAACGTGAAAAGAAAGTCAATGAATTTGATTAAATATATGTTTTTAAATACAAATGAGCATGAAATTAAAATCAGACTATGTCGGGCCTTATTGAGTCAGCTGGATGATGAAGAAGATAGAACTGTAGATATGGCATGTTTAAACTTATGTGAATTGCTGTTTTTGTGTTTGGATACAAACAGCGGTATTAAGCAAGATTCAGTTCTTGTGGAAGCAAAAACAGATGAAATTATTTTTGTTTTATGTGGCATATTTTTACTTGGTCCTCAAACTTGGAATCGGTTTGAAAGGTTTTTAAGTGAAAAGGTGATTTATAGTAGTGACTTTAATAAAGATTTTACTGAAGACTTAAAATGCTCTTTACGATTATTAGTTGATTCGATGCTTAATTTGATAACTGATTCAACAGAAAAATTAAAAAGTTTGAAAGGTGGGCAAATCACAGTTGAATCAATTATGGGGGTTTTATCGACGTTTGTAAAATGTGATCCCACTCTTATTTCCCAACATCAACTGCTGTCACTTCAACCTTATATTATCAATGACTATATGTCAACAGAAATTTGCTTTTATGCTTTACAAATATTGAATTTAGCTTTAAATTATTATAAAACACTTAATAGAAACTTTATTGATTCCTGTAAAGACTCAATAATGAAAAGATTGACAAAATTTAATTCCAGAGAGCTAGATCAAGGTATTCAATGTGTTTGGAAATTATTTTTAATTGATGATGACACAACTGGAATATCTAAGGCTTGTGTTTCTTCTTTGAAAATGATACTATCCTATATAGTCCAGTTAAAAGATTCCATTAAAAACTTTAAACCGGATCCTGCTGTTCCAAGACTGTTATATCTTATTGGTAATTTTGGCCGTTATTGCAATTTTGAAAGAGATAGAATAATTTTTGAAAGTGCACAATTAGGGTTGCATGAAAGGGAACCAATTTCAGTATTATTGTTGAAATATTTGTTAAAATTTTGTGATTCATCCATGAATAAACCGTTGAGAAAGATAGCTATAAAAAATACACTGAATATTTGCGTTTCATATCCGAAATTGTTTTTTAGTGTTCCTGTTGCAAAATTAATTGAATCTTCGTTTAAAAAGAAAGATTTGGCGATTACAAATATTATAATCGGTGCATTTTTGATGTTTTTAGAAAATGAAGAACTTCAAATGATTAAAAAAAATGGTTTAGATGTTAAACGTTCGAATTCCATCAAAATTGATATTGCAGTTTTTCATGGCTATTCTTCAGACTACGTTAATGATGGCATTTGCTCAACCTTAGTTCATAAATATCTAAATAACATTTTAGAAACATGTCTTGAAAAAGATATTCAAAACGCCTTGAATTCAATAAAATTTTTGAGGATGGTTATTAAGTTTGGTTTTTCAAATCCTAGAGTCTGCTTTCCAACTGTTGTTGCTTTAGAATGCGCTGAAACAGCTTACATTCGACATATGGCAATTGAATTGCATAAATTTTTATATAATAAATTTGAAACATTGATTGAGTCAACTTATTCTGAGGCCATTAAAACTACCGTTATCTATTTCACAAAAGTTTATCACTTAAAAGAGACTGAGAATTGCAAATCTTTTCTAAAAGTATTTTTGAAAATTGTCAGGGAGAGAAATAGTAAACAAAGAGTTCATAAGTTTTTATATGCTTTTCTCAAATCTTTAAGAAATGTAAGTTTTTACAAGTTTCAAAAAATGAATAAAGATGGATTGAAAAGTATAGAAAATCATGTAGTATTTTTATGCGTCAATATTAATGAAATGGAATTTGCAAATCAGTATGAAATCTTAACCGTTATCAATTACATCGAAAAAATAATTTTAATGGAAGAAACTATTTTTGGTGATCAATTTAACTTACTAATGGATATGTTTGGAGATGACGATGATGATGATGAAAAACTAAAATACCTAGTAATGGCAAAAGCTTTACTTTCATTAAATTGCCTTATCAAATGTTTAATTGCAAATTATTCTGTTTCCCCTGAACTAATCTTAAGATTCCAAGAAAGCTCGGATAAAAAAGAATTTTATACTTCAATTACTAGGACTGACTCTAACAGATTTTTTGTAGGTGAAATCAAAGATTTATTAACAAAACCTGCGTCGAATCAGCTTACTTTACTACATAATGAATTACTCAAATTTGGGAAAAATTAATTTTTCAATACTATATGTATATAAATAAAAGTATAACAAAGTTTATTTGCAAACTAAATGTTAGATAAAAACCAACTTTGAAAATCTTCTCTGTTGGAAACGTAATCCTTGATGATGCTTTTTTTCAAGTCTTTCAATTTACCTTCACTGCAGAATTCCTTCAAAGATTCTGGTTGACAAGTGTACAAACCTGGAAGCTCATTCAAAATCTTGAAGGCAATTTGGATTTGATCAAGCTGCTCTTTTTCCCATTGGGTTGTTTCATCTGTACTGACATGTTCGTAAGCATCATAATAATCGGATTTTTCGGTATCAGTAGCCTTAAGATTGTTAAAAACCAAAATGTATTGCGCAAGATCATGAGTTAAAACTGTAAAACCATTCATCGTAACTTTTAGATGGCTTAGATGTATGATTAATGATGACAAAAAGTAATTTGAAACTTTCGATATAAATTTAATTTTCAGTGCAGAGTCAAATTGAAGGGCATGAGAAGCACTACGCAGAACAGTTTCAATGAACATTGCCATAATTTCGGAAGTTGGCGTCCTATCATTTTCAGTAAATCCACAATAATCATTAACGGGTTGTTTTGAAAGGATTGAATCTACTCTTTCTTTTATAACGTCTGTAATATCCTTCATTATAATATTCACGCCAATTTCAACATCTTCTAAAAATAAATTAAAAGAATCACTTATAAAATTCACATCCTGTTCAGAAGATACTAAAGGATAAAATGATTTTTTAACAACTGTTGAAAATAAATATAATTGGATAAAAATGTTGTAAAACTGGCCTAAAAAGCTTAAGTCAATATCTGTATTTAAACCACGGCTAAAAACACTCTTACTTTTTTGTGAAACAACATATTGATCATATAATAATTCTAAGCCTAAAGCAATGTATGATGGACCAATTTTATATAACATCAATTTAAACAATTCAATCGTGTATATATTGATTTGATAAGGCATCAATTCTATTGATCTTGTCAAAGCTTCAAGAATTAATTTATAGATGCTTTGCGTAACTTGTAATGATAGGACAGGTTTGTTCTCATCTGTAGCATCTCTCTCTAAAATGGCCTTTTTGAATTGTGTGTTTATGTCTGAACTGGTTGGTCCATAGGAGCTTTTATATCTATCAAACAATGAATGTTTTTCATTTAGTTTTGCAAAACTGGTCATACCCGTAATTTTTTTAAATTTTCTTGAATTGGTAACGTAATTCTTAGCACTTTTCATCTTATCTCTTAGAATACGTGTATCTGGAAGATAAAGATCACTATTATGAGCAAGATTTTCTTTTTCAAGTTTAGACTGATTTGCTTCCATTGAATCAATAAACGGATTTGAAGCATCTTGTTTTAATGTAGCCTCTTCTTTATGTTTGAAGAAATTTACATTATCGACTTCTGATTTAGCTTGTTCAATTTTGAGTGTAAGTTTTTTATCTTTTAAAGCGTCCTTATTGGTAGTTTCAAAGGGATTAATCAACAAATCAATCAATGACTCTAGATTTTCCTTTTCTAATTTAAAATATGCATTGTCAGTCAAATATTCATTAAATAAAGAAGTATAAACTCTATCAAATTCTAAACTCAAGTCAATTTCTTTATCATATAATGTAGATTTTAACTGCGAAAGCACAATCTGATTTATATTATTGGCAAATAAATGTAAAGTTCTTAAGTAGCATAATTTATTCTGCGCATTTGCAGTCAATAATAATAACTTCAATCTTGGTTTAATAATTATTTCTACTAATTTTGAAATTAATGAGATTAATGCCTGCTTAGAATTTTCTTGAAAAATTGTTGTAATCGAATCGATTTCGGTTCTAATTGTATCTCTAGCAGCCTCTAAAAGTTCAATTGAAGCTGAATCCAATACAAAATTGGTATTAGTTGGATCACTTAATGCTTTCCAATAAGAATCACTGACCTTTTGTTTAACATTTCCTTGCATTTGTACAAATATTGGATGACTGTTCACAAAGAAATCTACAATATTGACGCCATCGTTATAGACAAATAGGGTTTTTGTAATATTCTGTAAACGAGCAAAATTTTTTGATTGATAATAGGTGTTAAAAGATGTCAATTGATTATTTTCGAAGCTAGATGCAAATTCTAGAATTGCTTTATGCACTTTCTTGGAATTCGGTAGTTGGTCATCTTCTGATAATTTTGTAGATAATTTCACCAATTGAGATAAAATATTTGCAGTTTCAATTGCGTTTGCATTTTTTCGGTCAGTTAATAATTCTAATGGTGGTTCATTATTGATGTAGAAATGATTATAACACTTCATTAAAAAAATAATATCAGTTGAGTTATCTTTCAAAGTGTTAGCTTTCTTCAATTTCTCCCCTAATGGATCAATTTTAGATGTATTTAATTTATCAACAGTAAGAAATAAATCATTAAATTTACTTTTCAAATCAGTAGCAGTAGCTGCTTGTTGAGTGATTTTGCTAAAATGATCATGTTCCCTTCTTGCAACTGATTTTTCAAAAACTTCTCTTCTTTGATCACATTCATCCATTAAACTTGTCAGCTTTTCTTGCAAACTTTTTAATGAAGTAATGTATGGAACTGGATCAATGTAATTGACCTTGTTATTGTCTGTGTGTATAACCGAATCTTCTGAATTAACCTCTGATAATTTTGACACGTTATTTATGAAATCTTCGGGTGTAACGTCTCCTGAAAAGGTTTCAAGAGTAACTTTGTTGGTATTTATAAATCCAAAAGACATTCTTTCCCAATGTAGTTAATATAACATGTAATTGCTAGTTCTTATTTATTACTATCATTGAACACATATTTGTATCTAAGAAATGCTAAACATTGATACCTTATAGAATCATTATAGATTTAAACTTATTGTGCGCGTGTAAGTTGATTACGTATTACGTAACATTACTTTAATGAAGTATTTCGGCAAATATGTCTGAATATGTCAACCTCTAGCTATTCAATAGAGCTGATAATATATTGATATATCAAAGTACTGTTTTCATATTCAATGAATCTAATTATGGATCAAAATTCCAAGTTTTGACGAAGTTGATAATTTTACATGAATTTAATGCTTTGAAATACTTAAAAATTTCAAAATTTATCAAAAGTCAAAGTTATTAAACTTTCCAGAAGTAGTTTATTGGTGTTTTAGCTAATGATTGATTGATTTTATAAAAAAGGAATGCTTTATCTTATTGGAGAAATTAGTTGCCTACCAGAATCTTGGCAAAAACTCTCAGAATCAAAAGCAACTGTTTAATAGAAATCACGACAAAACAATTGTCGTAAAAGATGAAATTATCAGCATCAATAATCTAAATACGAAGTTCATCGTTCCGATGCTTTCAATTCAACCCAACTGTTTTCTTTTCTTTTGTTAAATTATACAATGTTTTTTTCCATAGAATTAAATCAATTTGCAGATTAATAGACGATGATTTTAACATCGTTATTATTACTGCTAGTGCCATTGGCCATTTTTGGATATAAACATTTTTTAAGAGAACTAAAGGAAATTGATCCACTTTTATTAGATCATCAGACGTCAATTTCGGAAACCAGAAAATCGAATGAATCTCCAATATTCAGATCTGTCGACGTTCCTCATGGTGTTTCAGTTACAAGAGGTTTGAATTTGAGAAATGGGTATAAAATTAGGGATGGTTGTTTGAAAGATATTTGGTATTTAGGTTTGGCAAATCAGAAGATGGAAGATACTCAGACTGAGATTGTTTTAGGGGAACATTGTTATAAGATGGGCCAAGTTAATACCATTATTCATTTAGTTGCTGATAAATTAAAACCTTTAACCAAAAATAAAAGGATTGGTTTATACGGAAGCTTCATGGAAAGCCCTGAACTCGTTTTGATATTATGGTCATGCTTTTTCGTAAGTGATTTGACTATCGTTTTTTACAATACCAAGAATGATTTATTATCTAGTTTAAAAGAAGATGTTCCTATTATTATTACCACTGCAAAACTTGCAAAAGATATTCCAATCGGTTCTTTTCAAGAAATTATTAAATTTAGTGTGACTGAATCCGATGATCTTTTGCAGTCTCCATTTACTCAGATGATAGAAATTCCAGCAAATCCAGATAATGATTTAACTTATGAATATGATGAACATGTAGATTTTGCAAATGTGAATAATCATCCATATTCCGTTATCGAGAATGGCCATGAAATCAGCTTTTTCCAACTGAATTTTGTTTCTGCAATTGCTTCAAAGTTAATGTCAATACCAGCAAAACTCTCTTGGAACAAAAATGATAGTTTACTAATTTCTTATAATGAAGGATCAGCTTCTAACAATAATGTTATTTTTGATTCATGTTGTGGTATTATGTCCAATCTCTACAAACTTCAAATTATAAACTCAGCTAATATTGCTAATTTACAAGATCTAGCTTTATACAAACCAACGATCCTCTGTATTGATTCACATATTTTGAAAAAAATATGCAGTACTACGAAAAAGACATTTTTACAAAGTTTTATTTTGCAACGTTCTGAGTATTTTAACTCTTTAGGATATTTTAATCGATTTGGTAGAATTGAAAAATCATTAAATTTGAAACTTACCTATGTTTGTCAATTAACTCCGATTTTATCTTCATTTATTTGTAACTTTTGCAAATCTGTTTTAGGAAGTCGGATCATCAGAGAATACTACACTAATTTCGCAATTGGACCAATTTTGAAGACCAATTTATATGATTTTCGTATTGTGCAAAACCGTAGTTTGGCATTGCTCGGTGTTCCTGCCAATTCTGTTGAATTGAAAACTATTAACTCGTCAAACGAAAATGCGAAAGGTAAGCTTTATGCCAGAGGCATGTCTATTGGTAAGGGTGGTGAAATCAGTAACATTGAAGAATATTGGGTGGATACAGATCTTGAGGGGGAATTTGCCAGGGATGGATGTTTTTATGGAAAAACATGACTTTCGTGTTTGTTCTCATGTTGAATATATGTTGTATATGATCCATTTATAAGCAGCAAAGTACGGCTCTCTAACCTAGTAACCATAATTATAGAATAATGGAATAATTTTAGTCAATTCTATTAACAAATAATGTTATTAAATTAATGTGAATACTGCTTCTCCTGTTAAAACGTTAAAACGTTAAAACATAACCACAACCCTGTAACATTTCGCAATTATAATATTTATTGAATTAAAGGTACAGGTTACAGCCACAGATTAAACTCACAAAGTGCTAGGTGCTAGGTGCTAGGTGGCTGGTGATCTATAAAGAAGACGATGTTCCCTTCTAATGTTATATATTATCACTTAGCATCTATTGTCTTTAAATTATCGATTTGCTTGTCATCTCTGTGGACTAACCGTCAAGAAACTGAAAAAGAATAATACTTGAGCATGCGACGTCTCTTAGATATTTTAGCATATTCCTCAATACTAGTTGTCACACTATATGCCATGGCCCATCTACCCGTGGAGGGATCTTGCTTGTTGGGCGGAGGAAAGAATGGTACTGACAACAACGCAGAAGGCGCTTTTATTGACAGGGGGTATAGCTATTGAGTCAGAAACAATGGTTAATGTCTGGGATAAATGCTATAATTACCATGATAGCGTTTTCATTAAGAGAGATTGCTTCTGGGCTGTCAGAAAAGCAATTATTCGATGGTGTCTCGAGTTAGCAGCGTTAGATAGAATCACCAACTGGTGGGATGCTTGTAGACAATTTTATTTGGTCTTAGTGGGTGGTTTGAATGACATAATCGTAGATCTGGGTAATAGAATGGGGATCTTGATTTAACTTGATGATTATTCGTGCCTAAGACCATTAACATTTATATTGTCCCGATAAGCTGTTGTTTATGTTATTTAAAATTACTGCCAATCGACGTTGTTGGCATTATGAGGGGTTTGATTTTTAGGAAGTGTTATATTGTGTTATTGATACAAAGTTTTTTGATTATAAATCTTATTGAATCATATATGCACATGCAGTACGAGCTCTATTTAAAGGGACGATGTCCACTTCTTTCGTTATTTATCTACTTGTGTTTTTTTTCCTCTTTGGGGATTCACAGTTAGTTACAGACACTATCTTCTATTTAATCCAATAATCTTGTAATTTTAAAGCTTTTTTTAAAGCTTTTTTAAAAGCTTGAAATAGTAATTATTAAGAAATCAAAAACTGTATTGCGGCACTGTATACTTTGCGAACAACATCTAATATTTGAAATTAGCAAGTAGCGAGTCTTAGGATCTGCTAAATTAAGACAAAAATAAATCAATACTAGAAATTAAGATGAAGGCTCTTCTTTACTTGGTTGTTTATTAGTGATCCAATAGCTGTGGCAATTCTATATTCCTTATTTATTCTAATTGTGCTAGTGAAGTGATAACATTAACACTAACCATCGATTTTCGAAGCACTTTTTCTTTTCCATCATTGCTTTTTGAATAGCTTTACAATATGGAACCCCCTACTAACGATTTCGGAAATATCAAAGACTTTCCACGAGTTGCTGAAAATCAACAAATAATAGAGATTCCAGATATTACAATTCCTGAAAATATAGAAAGTTATTCTTATCAACTTCTGAATCAAAAACAGCAAAATGGAATTGCAAATCAGCCTCAAACTTTAGAAAATAATATCATAACACAAACGCTTGATCTAGATCTGATAGCTAGGGATTCAACAGTGCCAACCCACAAGAATAATAATGAAAACAATGTTGAAATTAGATACACAGACAACAGAAATAATGCAACTGTTAAGAATGCTAGCAATCAAAGTCATGCATACCAAAATGATAATCCATATGGTGAACTGAATATTAATTTTAAACTAGGTGAATCAGCCCCAACTCCAATCAAAACTCCAATTACACCTACTTACCCTAAATTTTCTAGTGAATCTTTAAGTGCCAGATTACCTCCAACCCATCAGAAAGGTCATGCTCCAAGTTATACACTTAATATAGTTGTTCGACAGTTTACTAAATTCGCAGAAAGGAAATTAAATTTATGTTTAAATTGTTCTCCCTTAAACCAAGAACCCAATATTGTTGAAATTTTATCAGAAGGTGTTGATCCAACTTTTGACAGGATAATAACCTCGTTAGGTCATATTGCCAGAAAAACACCTAAAAGAGTAACTGATGCTGTTATGCACTGGCGTCGTGGGAAGTCAGAATTAAGAGAAATGGCAAGATCAATACTTGAAAAAGATATTTTGGAATATCGGAATTATACATCTGAAAATAAAGTACCACTTAGTCATAAAAGATCAATATCAATGTCAAAATCCAAAAATTCGTTAGATCTAAAGAACACTTCTACCAACGATATTTCATTGAAAAGTTTGGAAGAAAAAATGCAAGCATCAGAAATAACATTCACACAAGCAGATCGTCAATTTACTATAAGTACGTTTATACTATGGCGGGTTTTAATTGAAGTCATTAAACAAACTCCATCATCAACTTTAATGGAAGACACAGGTCTTGAGGAAATCATGTATAATTATCTGAGAAGCATAGATCCATATTTGGTGAGTCATTCGTTAATTCATTCAGCTAACTGGAATTTACTATCTGAACTTATTGGTCAAATGTCGGAAAAATCCTTTCTCAGCGTAAGTGATCGGTTTATTGCTGATTTAGAAAAATTTCCAACCGGTTTTACCAATGGAAAAGGATTTTCTGAGGCAAGTTTAAATTTATTAATTCATGGAATGAGATATTTACAATTTTCTAATTCTTCTCTTGAAAGATTTGAAGAAGGTGCTGATTTCATCAAAAGTTTGGCCAAGTTTTTTTTCAAATGTGAAAATGAAAATGTATTTTTATCATATTGTGATGTTATTAATCAACTTCTTCTATCATTAGCAGGCACTTTAACAGCAGAAGTGAATCATCCGACCTGGGTTGATGCAATCAAAGTCATATACTCTAAAAGCTTGTCAATTGTGAACTCTAATTTGAACAAATATTGGGGAAATGCTATTACGTTAGCGGTCACTGCATTATCTGTCGCCCCAAAGGAGATGTTTGAAAGTAAATGGAAAAACATTGTTGATATTATAACTAAAAAGTTAAAACCTAAAGCTTCGGCTTCCGAAAAGTTAATAGTTATAACATGTGTTACAAGATTAGTTTGGGCATATTTGTTTAGATATTCTGATACTCTAAATTCCAAAACAAGGACTATTGAAACTCTTTCAAATCTTTTATTTCTAAGTATACAGAAAAAGCAACAATGGTTGACTGAAGATGCATTGTTGCTTCAAACTGCTGTTCAGTTTTTTAGAGCTTTGGCTTATTCTCAACTTAATTTCACATTAGAAAATATTTTTATTCCATTTTTGAAATCTTCAGTCAATAATTTCAATTTTGATGTTATTAGCCATGAAAAATTAATTTTATGTATTAGATCATATTGTTGTATCTTGTCAGATTATCAAAACCATGAAAAACCACCTTATCCAACTGATGACATTATTCAAAACTCACTAGATCCATTAGAATTCAGTAATATAGGAGCGGAAAACGTTTTTGAACACGATCTTTCCAATTCTCAAGTTCATGAAGAAATTTCAAATATTTTTATTAAAGTTCTATTTTTGCTAGAAGCACAATGTGGATGTAAAACTTTTGATTTTTCATCAGCATCGGCTTTAACGCCGACGACTCCTTCATCTGCCACGAGCTCTACAAGTTTACATCAAAGAATATCAAGTTTATCCTATTTCCATACTACAGAAGATACCTCATATAAAAATAGTGAATTATTTACCACCGTTATTACAAGTATTTCTTGGTGTGCAAATACCACCAATCCTGCTCAGTATAGAAAAATTGTTGAATTGCTGGTTAAAAATTGTATTCATGAAAATGCTACCACAGCTCAATTTTGCGTAGATGCATTAAAAATTCTTATTTGTAAGAAAAATCCAAGTGTTATTTTGACAACTTTTGCAAGTATTGCATTTTGTTTAGATGAGAAAGCTTCAAGTTCTTTTGATCCCGAATATTTATCTTCTGATAGTTATGTTAAGCTGTTGGAAGTTTATTTAGAAGTTTTACAGTCTTGGCTAGAATCTTTAACAGAAACCGAAGAACAAGAAACCGAAGAAAAGGCAAATACTATGTATAACGTGAATCATGGATTTGTTCAAGAAGAAATTCGTGAAACTAAAAAATTTGAATCATTGGAATTAAAAAATATGGCAACAGTTATAGATGACGTTGAAGGTAATGGTTTATTTTTTTTGTTCAGCCATGATTTTAGAATAAGATTTTTAGGTTCTCAAATTTTAAGAATGGTTACCCAATTTGATGAAGCCATCTATTACTTATCTTCTGATAGTTTAGAGGTTTCTAAGGGTCATAGTCGATTACCCTCTAAATTTGCTGCCGAATCAGGTACACGTATTATTGAAATTTTAGGCTCATTGAATTTTGTTGAATTTGCAAAAAAGAAGAAAACTCAGTTCAGTGAAGCGGAAATGAAGAGATATACTAAATTTTTAAATAGCGATAAAAAGAATTCAATAATTAGATTAGCTGAAAGTAGTCATGGTGTTGATGCAGCTTTATGGTTTAAAGTTTTTGAAGAAGTTCTAAAAGCTTTAGTCAAAACATGCCCCATTCAAATTGCAATTGCAAGGTCTCATAGTTGTATTAGATTGGTCCAATTTTATGATCAAATTGTTAAAATTAATAATGACACAGTGAATGGTGTAGATAGCGGTATAATTTGGGATTATATGCTATATTTGAAAATTGTTTGTGCATCGTTGACTACTACAAATGAACAGCGTTTGCATATACCAGATCTGAAAGTCTCTCAACAATCTTCCTCAACATCTATTTATGCACCATTGGTTAAAAGCCATTCAAGAAAAAGGTCCCAACAGTTATTTACTGTTCAACATCAAAAAATTACCAGTGCTAAATCCATTTTTAGAATGACGGTTCCCTTGTTAACAACTTCAAATTTTAGACTAAGAGATGCCTTGGTTGAAGGTTTAAGTTGTATGAACGTTAATATTTTTAAAACTTTTATTCAAAGTATCGAATCTTCAATTGAGAAGTGGGAAAATCCATTTAAAGGTAGTTTTTCGAGTGATATGTCCTTGAAACAAGAAATATGTTGCATTCTAAGTAAGGTAATTTACAGATTTTCCAAAGCTTCAGAAAGCTATTTAGATCAGTCTGTTTTACAAAAACTCTCACTGTTATTATCAAATATGTTACATGTTTTGACCACAAATAATGCACAAACCAATTTTAGATATCAACGAATGAGAAAGTATTTCTGTAATATGTTTGAAACCTTGCATAATGATGCATTGCAAACAGCTGAAGCTGGACATTGGTTTTCTTTCAGTTTTAGAAAGAAGAGTTTTCAGTTTATGGTTGAATGGACTGGTTATGGTGATAAAAATTCAATTTTTGTTGAAAGATATAGTTTGATGAGAAAGGCAATATCTACTGAAAGTGATAGATTGAATTTACAAGCTTCATTAGAAATGCAAAAGCACCAATTACAATTAAATTCTATTAGTTGTATTTCATGTTTATTTGGAAGTCCAATATCTGAAGGGGAAGAATCGTTTGATTTGGGTGTCGTTTTTAATTGGTTGGATTCTCTATTTAAAACTTATAATGAAAAAATTAGTGGTTTAGCCAGAAATGCATTGTTGGATATTTTGTTAGTCAATGGAAATCTGAGTCAGATTTTTGAATTAATTGTTAAAAAATGTTATACTCATGATTCTGCGTTAGGAAACTATTTTATCACATTAACTGATGCATTGATAAAGGGGGTTAGCTTTGAATATGATGTTTATCTTCCATTATCATTAGCTTTATTTTCATCTGGTTCAGATAACTATAATGTAAGATCTTCAGCTGCTGAGTTGCTTGAATTCACCGAGAAAAAGTTTTATAATACCAATAATATTGCCAATTATGTTGATGGTGTTTGTTGTAGATCAAGAATCATTTATAAGCGAACATTATTCCAACTCTCTACTTACTTTGCAACCTCACATCCAGAAGAAAAATTTAGAATGATTTCTGAATTAGCGATGTTGTTTAATTTAGTTGGTTCAGGTCCAAGGCGGGATTTAGTTGCAGTTTTACTTCCATGGGTTCAAACTGTCGATCTTAATTTTAAAGACGATGAGAAAAGCAGAGATAATTATTTAGTTGTTTTATCCAGTTTCTTTGATATTACCATGAGATATAGTCATAAGATTCAAAATGAATTAGAAGCATTATGGGTCGCATTAGGTACAGATAGTGCAGGCGAAGGTGAAGGTGTAAAAACAATTTATGACTATATCATAACGAATTCTTTAGCGTTGAAAAATTTAGCGTTTATTGAGTGTTCCAGGCAAGTTATAGTTTCTATTTCAACAATTCCAGGGAAGTTTAATCTCATTGATTCATTGATATCAAATATGGAACCTAAATCAATGATACCACTGGAATGTGAAGTCAGTAAGATTTTAATTTCTGAAATGGAAAAACAATCATTCCCAGAGTTACCATATGTTGCAAAACTCTCTAAATTAATTCAGAAAAATTCATCAACTACTATTCCTGCATTCTCATTAGGTGAATTATCCATTATTTTTCTTGCTGATCTGATTTTAATTCCAAATGAAAAAATTAAAGAAAATTTACCCTTGTTATTACATTTATCCATAGCTTTATTGGATCATCAACTTTTTGTTGTCCAAGACCAAGCAGCTGCGTTAATTATTCATTTAATTCATGAATACGGAGATGCCAGTACTGAAGTTGGGCAAAGAGTCATCAGTACATTGAGGACTTCCGATCATTCAAATAATTTATGGGTTTATAGTGACTTAACATTAAATAAGAATAGCGGAAGGGTCCCTGATTCAATGGATACACTTGTTAGAGATATTTTGAAGGTCTTTGAAGATAAAATCCCTACAATTCAAAAAGAATGGAGTATTATGGCAATTCACTGGGCAACTACTTGTAAAGTCATGCATATTGCTTCAAGATCATTTCAAGTTTTTAGGTGTTTAATCTCGTTTTTAGATCAAACCATGTTAAAAGATATGTTATCTTGTTTAACTAATACTATCTCTGATGAAAATACAGGTATTCAAGGATTTTCAATGCAGATTTTAATGACATTAAATGCAATTACATCTGAGTTGTATAGTGAGCAACTAATTGCATTTCCACAATTATTTTGGTCATCTGTTGCATCTTTAACAACTATACACGAAAATGAATTTATTGAAGTTTTATCCACGCTCTCTAAATTTATATCCAAAATCGATTTTAACTCCCAAGATACTGTCAATTGTTTAAGTGCAACATTTCCACCGAAATGGGAGGGGAAGTTTGAAGGTTTACAAAAAATTATTATGATTGGGTTAAGATCGGCAAATGCATATGAGCCAACGTTAAAGATGTTGGCTAAATTAAATCAATTAGAAAATAGTCAGATTATTGGAGAAGGCAAGCATAGAGTTTTATTAACATTATTAGCCAATATGCCAAGATTCTTACATGCACATACGACTAAGAGATTTAATGAAGACGTTATTACTGCTGGTAATTGTTTAAGCGATATGGCTGATAAGAATGAAATTATTGGTTTATCTAGAATTATTGAATCATTAATTAAAAGAAGATTTAGAAATAAAGAGGATTTTTTGAGTCAAATTGTCAGCGTTTTGAAAAAGTTCTTTTTTCCACAGTATGGAGCTGAAACCTTAATATTCTTATTAGGTTTGTTATTTAACAAGATTGGATGGATTAAAGTCGAGATTATGGATTTATTAAAACATGTTTTCAGAGTTCTTGATCTAAGCAATGAAGAATTCTTAGGATTGGGAGCTGATTTGATTTCACCATTATTAAGATTGCTTTTAACCGATTATGTCGACCAAGCGTTAGAAGTTTTAGACGAAGCAGCTTCAGTTTCTGCATCGCCATTCGATAAGCATTATTTAATGATGTCGGCAGGGGATTCAACCATGAGAAATAATTACGATAAAATTGTTACACTATTTGGTATTCCGGATGAAAGTGGATGGTCAGTCCCAATGCCAAGTGTTGCAACTGCAATAACGAGAAATAATATCCATTCAGTTTATTCTACGTGCATTCCAAACGTTGAAGAAGACGTTAAAGAAAACACAACGCGAGAAGGGGAAGATAAGTTAATTAGTGAAACTGAATTAAGCAATAGAATGGACAAATCGCTACACCTTGCTGAAGCACCATATTTCTCAGCAGAAAATCAATATGTTCAGTATAATCCATTATCACCAGAGCTTCAACAACAGGTTAACCGTCATCATCAACAACAAGAACAATACAATAATGACAATGTATCAATGACAGATAAGGATTCCTTAAGCAATATGCTTGCAACTTTAGAAACTTTAGATTCATTTTTCACTAAAGATGGTAAAGAATTACAAAATAACTTTAGGCATAACTATAGTAGTTCAGTTGATACAAGATCTACAACGACTACAATCAATACATCAAACACAATTGATAAGGCACCTTGGGGATATGATTTTGAAAATAATTCATCACCAAGATCAGATTTGGGAATTCAATTTGATACAGCAGCATCATTTAGATCTTTGTTGGCAGATGTTAATTCACCCAAAAATGATAGAATGTTGTCACCAAGATACAACATAAATAAAGGTAAAAAAAGTCGTAAGAATTCGACACAGGGGGCAGTCGAACCACTAAAATTAGCAAGAGATTTATCCAAAGACGGTATTGTACCTAATAGTCCTTTAATCATCGAATCAAGTGCTGAAATTGAAGAATCTGATAATACGTTTGGATTTGATTTGTTAAGACAAACGAATAGAGCAAGAAGAAGATCAACTAGGTTAACTCCATCTTATGGAAGTGATGCTAGTGGTAATATATTATTGAAGAACAGTCCAATTTCGAGTAGAAATCCAAGATCCCCAAGACATTCTTTGAATTCTTACAACAACAGCAAATATAGGAACTATAATAGTTATCGAAATTCAAAAAGAACCTACAGTCCAACAACAGAAACTGTCACTGGATCTACGTTTGATTCACCATCATGAACATTTTAGTAATTTGTATGGGGTTTATAAATATTATATATATAAAAACAATTAATTCGATAAAACAGGCGTTCCTGGGGGAGTAAGTTTATAGTTTTCCGCCGTTATACATTATACATTGTGACGTTTGATGCAGGAACTTGGAAAATCATTGTGCATGAGGGGCTACTTGTCTGGACCGTTAATTACACTCATGAGATTTTTTTATAGTCTCCGTTAGCCTAAGTAAAACTGAGTATTTCTTCGAAAGAAGTAATAGTAATTAATTTCCGATGGATTATTTGAAAAATATGGTCTAACACTGTATCTTTTATGCAGACGAATATATAATATAACATAAACTGATTTAAAAAAAAAATTGCAGAGCCTTTAATATTCAGCTAACTTCTAATAAATTCAATTTTTGATGAGTTTCTATTTTTTCTTGTAACCGGTTTCAGGATGAGTTATCAACATGAAGTTTTTTTTGTATATAAGAGGCAACACTGCATAATTGTATAGTTTTTCTATTACAATTCAGCCTATCCTTTCGGTCAAAAGTGTACCCTTATTTGGAGGTAAGTGTCGTGACGCTAAAGTTTTACGGAATATAAAGCAGAATAGATAAACGATTTTAAAACCAAACTAAGAAAAAGAAAAGAGAAAAAATAGATTCTATTGTCTTTGTCTTTATCTTTCTCTTTGTCTTTTGAATATATATTGATATTAATATTCAAAAATATCAAGCAACAAAGAATAATGTCAGATGTTTTTAAAACGAAAATAGAACCCCTTTTAGACATTTCACTTAAAAAATTTGTTGAGAGAATACGAAATGATAAAATTTATCTAAGTGTTAATCACAATGAACCATGGAAATCAACTGTTCTGAAAATATGCATACTCTTGAGAAGAATAATTTATGAAATTTATAAAGCAAAGCCGAATTATGTTCATTTTTTCACATTTGGGTTGGGAATTAAGGAAGAAAGTATTGAAAATATAATTTGTTTAATTGAATTTAAATTAAATAATAATTTTAATGAATCACCTCCATTTACAATATACCCATTTGTTAAAACATTATTTTTTATTGAATATTGTAATGATTATTTGCCCGTATCAGAAACAGATATTTGCATCAATAGTGGATTACGTAAATATAAAAGAACAACTAAAGATCTAGTTATGGGCACACAATTGGACGTTGAAGTTTACAATCGATATCATAAGTCAATTACTAAAAATAAAGATAAATACAATGACGAGGATATTGAAACCGAGGCAGATATTGAAAATGAGGATATCAATGAATTGGAAAATAATAATAGTAATAATAAAGATAATACAAGTTCTCAACCGATATTCAAGAATGATGTTAAGGCAATCAAATATTTGAGATCATTAATAGATTTACTTTCAGTTGAAAGTAATGTGGATGAAGTTACGGATGACTTAATACAATTTGGATCAAAAAATATTATAAGAAATAACAACACTCATAAGGGATATAAGAATCATCCAAATATCAGTTATGAGGAGGATACTGTAAGTGATTCATCTGTTAATTCTATAAAAATGGTTAAAATTCCATGGTATGATCCAAGTATGCTAACTTTAATGGTAGATCACAGTGATAATAATAGTAATGATAATGGAAATTCACCCATATAAGTTATACCAACCCATAAAAAACAGATATGTATAAATTGTTTTATGTAAATTAGAGATTACCAAGTAATAATGAATAATGAATAATGAATAATGGATAATGAAATATTAAATTTTCATATTTAGTTTTATTATATTAAACATGATATATAAATTTATATTATAAACTGTAGAAGAAACTTCGGAAGATTTTTTTTTTGCATGAAATTTAACACTAATTAACACATTTATTTAGCGTTAGAGTTCATCTTTCTCTTACCACCTGGAGTGACAGCAGCATTAACGAATCTCTTGGTGTACAATAATCTCTTGTATGCTCTACCCTTTGGCTTCTTTGGCTTTTCAGTCTTATCGACCTTTGGAGTTTGAGACTTAACTTTACCTGCTCTCGCAAGGGAACCGTGAACTTTACCCTGTTAAAAAAATAGATAAATTGTATTAATACATGTTAGTAACTTGTTAATTAGAACTAATGAATTTTAGATATCCAAATATTCAATTGTATAATAAGACATTTATATATAAATATATATATATATAGATCTCTTAAAATGTCCTTCGTAAACTGTTTATTGAAAGCTTATTCATAGTTTTTCTGAAAATTACTTTATAAATAATTATAGTTCTTTGTCAATTAATTAATTGTTTTCCATCTGATTTGTAACTGCAATAATTTCTTTAATATATGTTATTCTTTTTCATCCACTGTTTCATAACATCAAATTTTTGACAAATGTTATTTTGATATCTTGTAAATTTTAAGGATAGTAATAATATTATCTAAGTGTCACATTACATACCATGTTGATTTATTAAAGTGAGATGGTTTTTTTGGATAGGTATTATATCATATGTACTATAAAGATTATTTAGAAAAATTTACTTTTCTAGTATACAAGATATTCTGAACAAAGCAGGCGAGGGCGTCAGCCAGATACTGCTTGGGTTCTGTGACTGCGAGGGTTAGCACATTAAAAAGGGTTACAGAAATTTTTAAACCCTAATTAATAACACGTGACTATGAGAAAATAAATAAAATTTTATTTTTCCTCATAATTAATCTGAACGTCTTTTTTTCTTTTTTGGTCACATTTTATATACGTAAACAAATGCTAGAACTAAAATAGGAAGCACCCCAAGGAACACCAATAAGATCATAATAACGTTGCTTTCATAGAAGTCGCCGTTAGCTAATAAATATTGCATCCGGTAGTATCGTATACAACCAATGACAAGTACCAGTAGAGCCATGCTAAACACTAGTGCACCCACCGGGCGTGAATATTTGCTTACTGTATCTAGTAAATGAATCATAAAATTATGTAGCTCTTCGAATTGCGGATTCTGATTAACAAACTGATCTCCTTTGAATTCATTTATTGGACCGATAATAACGTATTTAGCCAATTGTAACATAATCAATCCATACAACACTAAATTCAATCCAGTACGTATAAATGCTAGAATTGTACGTTCATTAGATAAATGGTCTCTTGCGGGGTTACCGGCACTTGAAATTTGGCAAATTGTTGTAACCAATTTATAAATCCATTTATTTCTAATATCTTCGGGGCTGAGTTCAACTGGCTTATAATCAATTGATTTAATCTTTTCTTGTTTACTGTCTTTTCTATCGGGATATTTTTCCCAAAACGATTGCCACAAACCCATGATTATAACGAAAGAAATATATTTTCATTTAGTAAAGCAATGAACTAAGTATGTTTTGGAATAGGGCGTACATGAATCTAGAAGAATAGAAATTAAATATGTTCACTAGAAACAAAATAAAAATGTACAGAGCTTATCAGAAAAAACAGAAATATGTCAAATTGAAAAAAGAATACGAAAAAATTAATCTCACTACATTTACTAATCATTTATCAATTATCAGTTATCAATGTTTTGTTTATTTTCATTTTTTCATCGCTTAAAATAAGAACTAATCAATAGATAAATATATATATGCAATACTATTTCTTTATATTAATCATTTCATCCAACATTACTGGACCATGGAAATCTTCAGCTTCAATTCGATCAAGACACCATTCTGCAACCACTTTTGTTGAAATATTAGGTCTAACGACACCATCTAATGCATTAAATAATAACTTTTGATTTACAGTGTTTAAAACATCAAGAGTATTCTTCAATGCACTTCTCATTGATTTCTTATCTTGAGAAGGGTCATACATAAATCCAGGCCTGAGTAGAATAGGTCTAAGTTTAGGTTGTAATTGATATAATTCATATTCTGCCTTTCTTTTACTATTAATATATCCTGATGGTAATCCTGGAAAACCCCTATCCGCTGATACATAAGCAAATGCAGGTTTTTCTTTATTTACTTCAATTAATGCTTCTGCTAAAACCAATGCACTTTCAGTATTGTATCTTGCATAGGTCTTATCAATAACAACATTTCCAGTAACATCAGGAGTTTTGGACATTGGATTACTAGTTTGAAATAAACTACCAACAGCATTTAAAATACCATCATTTGATCCAATTAATTTCTTATATGAATCATTCTCGAGTAATATACCAATTGAATGAACTACTGCTTTACAATCTTTTAATTCATCAATATAAGTTTCAGGATAGAAAACATTACCCTTTTTCCAATTGACTTTTTCAATCCAATCAGAGTCTTCTTGGGGATATGCTTGTGGTTTTCTACCGGATCCCGAAACAGAAGTAACCGTGTAACCTCTGTTAATGGCATTTTCACAGATTCTTTTGCCTATAATTAATTATTTTTGGAAAAACAGAAACAATGTTAGTATAATCTAATTTTGAAAAGGAAGAAATATCAATATTGGCACTAATGAATAATTAGAGTGCAAATCCTTGATTTATATCACAAAATCACATACCAAGAAATCCGGTACCTCCAAAAATGACAATCTTCTTAGCTAGATTAGTTGAACTCATAGTAAATAAATGGTTTAAATTAAAATGTTAAATCAATTGTTAATAGATTATATACTGATATATATAATAACGTGTAATATTATATTACTCCACACCTAATCTAAGTAATCTAGCAACTTCTCGTATATATATATATTTATGTATATATATTAGGGATGGCAAAGGGAAAGAGATAAGTCATCGGGTCGATCGACGTCAAGAATTTTGTATTTTGTTACCCGGTTTGCTTTTCTTTGTCAACTTTATTTTGTTTTCACGCACGCAAAATTTTGCGTCTCTTGCTCGCTCTGGCGTAGCTCCTTTGCTTTGATTTTTACAATCTTTTTCATTATTATTCTAAGAAGACATTAACTGAATTTCAATCACCTTCATTTGATTTTTAAATTTTAACTATAGCTTATATACATAACACATTAAAAATGGTACGTATAAACACACATACCTATACACATCAAGGCATACAGATTTGAGATTCAGTTTCTATTTTATAAATTTCATATTCAATCCATGGATTATCTTATTGGTGAAATATTACATTAAAAGATCAATTAATACATTAATGAAAAAAATAGATATTACTGTATATTTACAATTCTGCATTAAGTTATCAAGTTCACAAATTTACTTTTTGGATAAATACTAACATAATTTGCCGTTTTTGTTATCACAATTTCATTACTGTATTATAGGATACTAAGACTCCAGTTACTTTAGCTAAGGTTATCAAGGTTCTCGGTAGAACCGGTTCCAGAGGTGGTGTCACCCAAGTCAGAGTTGAATTCTTAGACGATACTTCCAGAACTATTGTCAGAAACGTCAAGGGTCCAGTTAGAGAAAACGATATCTTATGTTTAATGGAATCCGAAAGAGAAGCAAGACGTTTAAGATAAGTTTATTACAATTATGTTTTCATACTAAGCTGCAATATACTATATACTCTATATTTTAATATCATATAAACTTCAAATCTTCTAAAAAAGAATAATAATCAAAAACAATATTGATAATATATCCATTATTGAATACTTGTTAATTACTTGTCATAATTAATAATTGATTTTCATTAGTGTGATTTTATTAATATATTAATGGTAATTCATAATCATTTAAAAGTAAATATATATGTAGTTATATTGTAAATTTTGAGAAACCCGGACTGTATTTAGCAGTCACATTTTTTGTTAAAGTGCCACCCCCTCGCACCTCACAGTTAGTCGAAAAAGTTCCTACATGAATTTTTGATTAACCAAATTTTAATTACCCAATCAGTATATACATCTGTTGAAATAAATTATTAACCCTTAAATAAAACATGTATACATAAATATTTATTTATATAATAATAATTATAATAATAATAATTATAATAATAATAATAATGATAATAATAATAATAATGATAATAATAATAACAGTTATTTGCTTCCACCCCCAAGAAAACTTCCCATCATATCTTGTAAAATGTTTGACTCTTTTTTAATGAATGAGATATTATAATAAATAATTGCAATTTCATTTACTCTCTGAAATAATCCTTCATATGATTTTAATACAGGTTGATAACGTTTCAAAATCAATGAAAAAATATTAGAATCTTCAGAATTTCCTCTTTTCACTAATGTTACTAATAATTGCATAAAATTTATAAGTTTGAGATTATTATTATCTTCAGTTTCAAATATTCTTAATTCATCGTTGATATTTTCAGAAGTTGTTATTGCAAAATCTTGTTGAAATTTATTCAACATTTCAGTTAATGCAAGCTCAGCAAACTTTATATTTTTAATTGACAAATATGGTAAAATAACTCTTGATAAATAAAGTCCAAAATCATTTTCTTTATTTTCAGATTTGAATGTATTATATTCTAATTCAATAATCAATTGCAATGCTTTTGGTTCATCGGTTAAAAATAAAAATTTCTCACTATTGTTAACTTGATTAATATTCCCACTATTATATAGTTTTGAACCTAACAAAAAATTAAGTTTTGACAATCCGACTGGACTTCCAACTTTATTATTGATAAATTTATTTGTTTCTTTGGATAGATTGTTCAAATTTGCATCTTCATCAGGAAAAATAGTTAATATACTAATAATTTTATTTAAATCATCCTTTTCAAAACTTTCTATATCTTTATTTTCATCTTGTAGAACTTCAAGCATGTAAATATATAAATCTGCCGCTTCATCATACTGTTTACTTTCTAATAAAATCATTGCACTTTGATATAATAATGAAACTGCTGCTTCATAGTTTTTTGAAAATACATATCTGTTAGTGATTGATCTAATTGTCTGCTGTGCTTCATAGTATGATCCATTGTTAATTCTCTCTCTAAATCTAGCAAGAGATTTCTGTAGCTTGTTTTCAAGTGCAGCTGATGACATGAGTATGATTCAATTGTCAATTAATTATTAGGATGTAAATAAAGTAAGTGACGATTTCAGGCTTACCTATTTACAAGGCGGAAGTAGTTACAGCAAATTAATATAACTACTACATTTTCCCTCTATATAAATCCTAAATTCTACATCTACACTACACTACACACTACACCCGTACACAGTTTATCTTTCTCTTTTTTTTTTCAAATACTTCTCTTTTGTATACTTTCTACATTTCTATGAACTTTTTTAACGTGTTTTCTTATTAATATTATCAGCCATTGATTCTTCTTCGGTTTGTGACTTATATGAAAATTATGTCTAGTAATGATAAGTATGCTGATCTTGCTTTAAAACCCATGAAAAGCTTGCTATCAAGCTCGCCAAATGGATCTAATCGTGTGAGACTAAACGATGATACTTATAATGCTACTAGCGGCTCATCAGGTCAGAAAACTTCAATAGCTGCACCAACTAATATACTACCAACAAGCACACATACCATTGTACCAGATGCTTCGATATTAGAACCGAAAGCAAAACTTAGAAAGACAAAGAAATTTAGTCAATTGCATAAGAAGAAAATTATTAACTCATTAGATTTAAAATATAACAAGCATCATGAAAATTTAGATATAATAAATTTGAACAAAAAGGAAAAACTACCAAAAGAGAAAAGAAAGAAAAAGGACATTTATATACATGAACTGGGGCAAAGAGAATCCGGTATGCTGAATTTAACATCGGAAAATAACGAAATGGACAGTTTAATGAAAGAATTTAATGTGGATGAAATGGAAGAAAAATCAAAAAATTTACGAAATCAGTTGAATGTTTATTTGGAAAGCAAAGAAAAACGTGAGAAGAAAAAGGAAAGAGAAAAAGAAAATGACAAATTAACCAAATTAACATCTGGATATTTGTGTCAACAGCCCAGTGATTCAACAACAACCCTGCTGGACCTGGAAACAAGTAAAGATGCTGCGCAAACCATTGAATCATTTCATATAAAGAATAACCAGCCAGGTAATAAAAGTGATGAAATGTCTTTGCAATCACTTATAAATAACAAGGATAAGTACAATGAAGTTAAAAGGAAATTTGAGAAAAGAAAACCCTATATAAATCCAAATATTATTAACTCAATTAATGACATTGAAATTATTATCAACAAATATAGGAATGTTTTGATTGATATCTTAAATGGTAAAACAGGATCATATTTTTATAATGAAGCAAAAAAATTACAACAATCATCAAGTTTAATGAATATTAAAGGTGATGAAATACATAATTTGAAAAAAGACAAATATTATGGATACATTGGAGCCGTGCGTGGATTTCATATTGGTAAGATGATTGAACAAGACGAAGAATTACTTGCATTATTAAAAGAAAAGCTGAAGTTGAGTAATGTGATTAAATTCTGGGGAATAGATAATTTTACTCAATACGTTTTAGCACCTGAAGTAATTGCACATATCTCTTTAAACACAGGAAACCTTGAAGATATGGATGCAGCTTACGATGAATTAGAAGAAACTAATGATTACGGTATGTTTGTCACCAATACAATAGAACTTAAATGCAAAGAGGACGATTTGCTTGAATTAGATGATGAAGCATCTGATAATAATTATAAGGTTGAAAAGGAAAATAGTGATAACGACTCTAATATTGCATCTATTATTCTGAGTTCTGATGACGAGGAAGACTTTATGAAACACGTACTTGAAAAGACCAAATAAATAAACAAGTTGATCATACGCATACCAAGACAATAGATGTATCTTAAAAATGCCAACAATATCGGATAACTTGCTATTTTTGGCGAGTGAAAAATTTTTCGTCGCTCTTTTTCAATTTCCAATTTGCCACTGTCACTCTTCTGTTTGAATAAAAATTACATAATGATTAGTATGGTATTCTCTTTTTACCAAGCCGGTGTCTTCAATATATCAATCATCCTATCAAAAAATAATGTCATCATTTCCAAGAACCTGTTACAAATGTGGTTTAGCTGGCCACAAAGCTGAAGACTGTGATCAAGCTGAAAGATTATGTTACAACTGTAAGCAACCTAACCATGAATCAAAAGATTGTCCATTACCAAAGCAAACTGTTCAAAAACAATGTTACAACTGTAAGGAAATTGGTCACGTTCAATCTGAATGTTCTTTACCAGTCAAATCTCACCATAAATGTTACACTTGTGGTAAATTCGGCCACATTTCCAAAGATTGTCGCCAAAATGCAAAACTTTCTTGTTACAAATGTGGTGGTGCAAACCATTACGCAAAAGATTGCCAAGCTGCTGGTCCAAAATGTTACAACTGTGGTTTAACTGGTCACATTTCAAAAGACTGTGAAAAAGCTCCGGTTGATGCTGCTCCAAAAACTTGTTACAATTGTAACCAAGAAGGTCACATTTCAAGAGATTGTCCAAATTAAATTTGAGAACTAATAAAAAATTTTCAATTGATTAATTGATCTATTCATTGTTTCAATAATAATTTATTATTTTTTTTCCAAATTTTTCAAATTAAGGCTAACGTCCTTATTATTTTGATGTATGTTTATTTTGTTGGGGGATAAACCATTGTTATAATATTTTTCATTATTTCAATGTTTTATCGGAGACGTCTTGTGTGTATGAAGCAGTTTTTTCTTTTCACGCTTTCTTTCAATTCTCTTGTCTTTTTTTTATAAAACCCATTTAATTTCAATTTGCCATTAATACTTCATCGGATTTTTGAATTGTTCTACCATTTGCATCTTTATTTGTTTCAATCGGCATTCTTTTAATTTCTTTTCTATATTTTTCATCTAAATAATTGTCTGCTACTGATGGTTTTTCTTCAGTCAATGAATCTGAGATACGTCGAAGTGGATTAAATTAGACGGTGAAAAGAATGAGAGGGAAGTAAATTTATTGGAGTCATAATTTGAAAAATATTTAAATAACTGTTCGAATGGTTACAATAACTACGTAAGACGAAATCAAATTATGTTTAATGTAGATTATATTATTAAATTGCGTGGAAGGATATTACACGTAATTAAAATTTTAAAAAATATTCATATATTTTAATGGATATTCTTGTAGATAGCATCTCCCATTAAGCAAACGTCCTTCATTTCTTTAAAATCGTGGACTCTAACAATATCAGAGCCAAATCCTATACCCGCAGTAATTGATGCACTAGTGCCATTGATTCTTTCGGCAGCTGTTTCTTTACCAGTGATTGTACCTATAAATTTCTTTCTTGAAGGGCCAAGCAACACTGGAATATAATCGAAACATATATACTCTTTACTTTCAATATCATATTGTTTATACTGCTTGAAAAATGGTAAATTTCTTATAACGCTTAAGTTTTCATTTAAATTTTTAGCAAAGCCTAATCCTGGATCTAAAATGAGTTGCCACCTTTTGATACCCCTAGAATACATTTTCGAAACTAATTTTGACAATTCTTTTGAAACTTCAGTAACTATTACATCTTCATCCGAGTTTCTTTCATTATAGATTTTAATATTTTTACCATCATCAGTTTGTTTATAATTAGCCAATGACGCCATTGTCTTTATATTACCTCGTGTGTGATTAATAACATATGGTACTCCATATTTTGCTATTACATCATACATTTTATCATCAAAAGTACCTCCACTAATATCATTAATTATATCAGCACCACATTTAATAACTTCTTCAGCAACTTTTGCACGATATGTATCAATACTTATAATTACAGATTCTCCATATTTTTTCTTAATTTCTTTAACAACAGGCAAAATTCGTTTTAGTTCTTCTTCAATGGGTGGTTGTTCAGATCCGGGTCTAGTTGAACATCCTCCAACATCAATTATATCAACTTTATTTGTGACCATTTCATCAACTTTTTCCATTGTTTTAGATATTTCTAAATTCAAAGTTGAACCATCACTAAAGGAATCTGGCGTAATGTTCAAAATTGCCATCAATTGAGTTGGTGTTTTCAAATGAACCAAATCATATTCTAAATACCGGAATTTTAAAGATTTTTGTATTGCATTTTCATGTAACATGGGGAATCTAGTCGGTAATGGAATTAGAGAAATTAAATCTGTTGATTCCTGAATATTTGAAGATTTATTTGATGTTTCTTCCAATAGTTGTTTTAAATGATCATGAATTGGTTCCGCAGTAACTGGATGAATAAAATCTGGTGGTAATAATTCACAAAGCGGAACAAGAACAAATGACCGTTCATTCATTCTAATATGTGGAATATTTAAGATATCTGTATTAATAATAAATGAATCATATAGAATAATATCAAGATCAATTGTTCTAGGTCCATTATCGAATTCTTTTATCCTATGTAGTGAAGAATATTCAATACTTTTCAAAATTTTCAATAAATCATGTGGTGATAAGGATGTTGATATTTTTAAACATCCATTAATAAAATCAGGTTGATCCAAATAATACATTGGTTTAGATTTATATAAAGATGAAGTTTGTAAAACTTTTATCTGTGGATGGGAATTTAACTCTTCAATAGCAAGTAAAATATTATGTAGTTGATGCCCTTCATTTGAGCCAAAGGCTAAGTATACTTGATGTTCCTTATTATTGACAATAATATCATCAATTTGCGTTTCTTTGTTTAAGTTTGGAATTATAAATTCATCTGTAGTTAAATCTTTTTCCTTAAATTCCACTATTTCCATATCTAGTTCATCAATTTGTTTTTTATTCTTTTCTGAGGAAACACCGACTTCACAGTAGTCAATAATATTTGTCTTCAAAACGTTGGCATTACAATTAGAAATCTCTGGAACCAAATTATAAATTAATTTATTAACGTTCAACACTAATGCTTCCACAGTTTTAAAATTCGAATTTTCAACATAATTTATAATTCTATTACTTAGAGCAATAATATCTAGACTGTTTTCTAATAAATTAATTTCCAACTCTATATTTAACTTTACTGGTTGCTTTTGAAATCTTTCGAATGTAAATAATCCAATAATAGTATCCAGTGATATATCTTTTAAAATTATTTTATCATTCCCATTTACTAAAATTTCACCATTTTCGCCGGATTTTCTATTTAAAGTTATGATTGATTCAAAATTTGATTCTTTTGATTTAATTTCCATTAAAACAGCTAAAAAGTTTTGTTTGAAAACAACATTTTCTAACAATGATTTACTTAAAAAATTAATTGAAGGATAATTTTTCGTTTTATGTGCAGCTTCAAAATTTTTGAAATCTCTAGAAACGACAGCATAATTAATAGAATATTTTAAATCGTCATTTTCACTGGCTAATGAAAAATCGGTGATAAACTTTGTAGTTATCAAAAGATTCTTTTTTGAATTATTAATTAAGGCCGAATATTTTAAATCCTTACATATAACAGTATCAATTCCAGAATTCTCATATTTTTCTCCGGCCATTTTAAACTGATGAATGAATCTGCTGCTAAATTTTGAATATGGTTGATAAAGATGATGATGGAGATAAGAGGAATTTCCAAATAATGTGGATTTTAATGATGATCTAATAAACGACACTTTGAATTAAAAAAAAAAAACCAACGAGATTTCAGTCAAGCTGTTTTCTTCTGGTTCTTTGAAAATAAAAACCACTGAAACGATCTGATAAGATCTTATTGAAAAAAAAAATTTGTTAATTAAAAATTCATGCTGAAAAATAGAAGAAATCAAAATGTGAAAATACATCGTGGCGCATGTTTTATCCTTAATGTGGCGAATGAAGTGAGGGCGTCTGAATTTGATAAAATTTCGTTCCTCAATATAAATATTTATGGTGCTGTTACCGTACATATATATATCATCAAAGATGACATGATTTATATGAAATATTCAGTTTAGATTGTATTTACAAGGAAAAAAATTATACATATATATAATACAAATATGCTTAAAAGATATTTTGCAACTGCTGCTAAACAGGGATCAAAGATTGCTAGTGCAGTCAATGGTAATGGAACAGTGACAGCAAATATGGATATCGCAGATATCGTTATTATTGGTGGTGGACCAGCTGGATTAAGTTTAGCCTCAGCCATTAAAACATCTCCAATTTTAAAACATTTAAAGTGTACTCTTGTTGAAGGTGGTAAATTAGTTGAAAGTTTAGAAAGTTATTACGACTCTCCACCAGAATATATTGATAAAAGAGTTGTTAGTATAACACCAGCATCGATGGATTTCTTAAAAAAGATTGGGGGTTGGAATTATGTTAAAGAAGATAGAATTGAAACTTATGATAATATCCATACATATGACGGAGTTTCTGGTGCTAAAATGGAATTTGATTCACCAGAATTAGCAACAATGATTGAAAATATTAATATCCAATCAATGCTCTATCAAAGAATTAAACAATTAAATACTGAAAATACTGAAAGTCAATTGAATATATTAGATGATACTAAAGTTATTGATATTACTGAGGATAAACAAAACGAATGGCCAATTTTAAAGTTAAGTAATGGTAATTCCATTAAGACAAGATTATTGATTGGATGTGATGGGTATAATTCACCAGCTAGAAAATATGCCCAAATTGAATCTCGTGGATGGTCATATAATAGATGGGGTAATGTTGCAACATGTAAATATAAAGATAACGAATTCAGATTTTCTACTGGATGGCAAAGATTTTTACCAACAGGAACATTGGCATTTTTACCATTACCAAAAAATTGGTGTAGTTTAGTTTGGGCAGTTCCTCCTGAAATTTCTGCAATTTTAGGAAAATTAAGTGATGAACAATTTACAATGATGCTTAATGCTGCAGCAAAATTAACTCCAGATGAATTAAATTATTTATATAAAATTGCAGATAATGAACCAGAAAATTTAATCGGTGAAATTAAATGGAGATTAGAAATTTTTAATAAAAAATTAATAACTTCTGAAGCTCATGAAGATTTTCCATTAGAAATTGATTATATTGCACCAAATAGTAGAGCTAAATTCCCATTAAAATTATCAAATGCAGATTCATATGTTGAAGAAAGAGTTGCATTAGTTGGAGATGCAGCTCATACAACAAATCCATTGGCTGGTCAAGGATTAAATATGGGTCAAGCAGATGTTAAAAGTTTAGTAGAGACATTAGAGAGAGCAAGTAAAAGAGGATTAGATATTGGTAGTAAAATTGCTCTTGAGCCATATTGGTCTGAACGTTTCATTCCAAATCATGTTATGCTTGGAATTGTTGATAAAATCCACAAAATATATTCTACAGACTTTGCACCTATTGTATGGGCTCGTAGTTTAGGAGTAAATGTACTCAACTCGCTGCCATTTGTGAAAGATTTTATGGTTGGTCGTATCAGTCATAAGGGTGGACCAATTGATTTGTAGATACTAGATACTAGATACTAGATACCAATAACAATAATATTTTGTAATTTAATTGAATATATATTTTTTAAGTATTATCTGAAACTTGATAATAGATACTAATTATAATACATAGATCAGACTCGCACACTGAAATAAGGAAAAATGAAAAATAAAAGAAAGACATATCCCGATTGGGCAGGTGGATCCTGTTCGTAACTTATCCCAAAATGGTAAACCGTTACGCAGCGATGAATTAATTAAGCTTATAATTTTGTGTACATACATACTTTATAAAAGAGAAAGTTATCCCCTCAAGATTTAGAAATCCAATTCTCTGTTCTAAATATTATCTGATATTTTTTCTGCCAATTATCTTTTTCATCAAATAATAAACCAATCATCTCCATTATATTTAAATATGTCCACTGAAGGTAAAACCATTACTTGTAAAGCTGCCGTTGCATGGGCGCCAAACACTGAATTAGCAATTGAAACTATTGAAGTTGAAGCACCAAAAGCTCATGAAGTTAGAGTTAAGGTTGATTATACTGGTGTTTGTCATACTGATGCTTATACTTTATCAGGTCAAGATTCTGAAGGTGTTTTCCCTGTTATTTTCGGTCATGAAGGTGCAGGTATTGTCGAATCAGTTGGTGAAGGTGTTACTAATGTTAAAGTTGGTGATCATGTCGTTTTATTATACACTCCAGAATGTCGTGAATGTAAGTTTTGTAAATCTGGTAAGACCAATTTATGTGGTAAAATCAGAGCTACTCAAGGTAAAGGTTTAATGCCAGATGGTACTTCAAGATTTTCTTGTAAAGGTGAAAAATTATTCCATTACATGGGTTGTTCTTCATTTGCTCAATATACAGTTGTTGCAGATATTTCTGTTGTTGCAGTTGATCCAACTGCTCCTATGGATAGAACTTGTTTATTAGGTTGTGGTATTACTACTGGTTATGGTGCTGCTACTAATACTGCTCAAATGGAAGAAGGTGATACCGTTGCTGTTTTCGGTATTGGTTGTATTGGTTTATCAGTTATTCAAGGTGCTGTTGAAAAGAAAGCATCTAGAATTATTGCAATTGATATTAACAATAAAAAGAAGGAATGGGCTGAAAGTTTTGGTGCAACTGATTTTATCAATCCAATGGAATTAAAAGAAGGTGAAGATATTGTTTCTAAATTAGTTGAAATTACAGATGGTGGTTTAGATTGGACTTTCGATTGTACAGGTAATGTTCAAGTTATGAGAAATGCTTTAGAAGCATGTCATAAAGGTTGGGGTACTTCCATTATTATTGGTGTTGCTGCAGCTGGTAAAGAAATTTCTACTAGACCATTCCAATTAGTTACTGGTAGAAATTGGAGAGGTTGTGCCTTTGGTGGTGTTAAAGGTAGAACTGAAATGCCAGGTTTAGTTCAAAAATACGTTGATGGTAAATTAAAGGTTGACGAATTTATAACACACAGACATCCATTAGAAAAAATTAATCAAGCATTCCATGATATGCATGATGGTGACTGTATCAGAGCTGTTGTTAAAATGGATTAACTACGCCATGGTAAAGATTCACGCCTGTAAGTAATAACTTTAATATTGATCTAATAACTGTAGTTTAATTTATTTAATAATAATAATATTTACAATATTCCATCTAGTAGATAAAATTTGGATGGAATAATTGCGTGAAATGAGTGTGTTGCTACACTTTCTTTACTTACATTCCAGCTTACGACTGCTAGCAACATTGTCACCATATTCTATGAAAGTATTCTATAAATTTTTATAATGTTTTGAAAATATATATTATTCCGATAAATCATAATATATGCATAACTTGTACTCTTCTGGAGCGAACAAAGCTCTTTTCTGGAAATGTGGAATATAACTGTAGTAACTGTTGGAGCTGAAGCAAAGAGGAACATAACTTGAGAATAGTAAGTAACCAATTTATTTTGAGGACCTAGAAAATTTGCTAAGGTGAGCAAAATGACATGCTCCAGAAATCATTAATTAATTCACCATAATAGATGACAGTATAACCAACAAATTATTTTGTATATACAACATATAGTCAAATTGATCGTGATAAGGTTACGGATTAGAGTCATAAATATTAATAATATTTATAACATTAAAAATTCACGTTAACCGAAAGATATTTTGGTAAAAAAAAATATTAAATGAAACACATCCCTACATGGATTAGCCATTCTGAAACCTGTTTGGTAAAGGAAACCCTTCTTTTCATGAAGGAATAAATTTAGTAAATATAATGTAGTGATTTAAGTGAAAGATATTTGTGTAACTGATACATCCCCGCAATTCTCAAACCATAATTAAATCATTGAATATTATTAATACAAGTAATATAAGCATAAAAAAACCAAGATAATAAAAATAAACCTTTTAATTTATGTAGTATTCAGAAAACTTAATTATTTGATATAAGCCATTTATGCCAGTTATCTAACATTATATTTTGGGTGTAATCTATATATATTAACTATTTTTACCTGTGTCTCTCTATAACTATTGACTTTCTAACAAATATCATAGCCTTTTAACAGCCACTATAAGCACTGGATAAAATAAAAAGTTCCTTTTTCTAAACAAAAGACAGATGTCTTTTAGGTCCAGATTGTGATAATATATTCTTTACAAATAGATGATTTTAGTATGTATAACATTAGTTTAACTGTAGTGACGGATGGAGAGGCACCTTCTAGAGTGATGGGATGCTTTCGTATTTAAAAAAAATCAAAAATCCAATGTAAATGATATAAGATTAATAACTTAAAACTTAAAACTTAAAACTTAAAAACTACTCAAAAAAAATATCATTCTTTGTTAATAAAAAATGCACTCTTACAATTATCTTAATAAAATATCATATCCAATGATAGTGAGACGTTGATTTTGATTCACTTTCATTTGAATGTTTCAATGAATTGACATGTTGGATAACAGAACATATATATATATTATATATAAAAGATATATATAAAAGATTGTAATATAATCGTATTACCCGGTACTACGTACGCGGTATAACCTTGGGAATAATAGTAGTTATGAAGAACATTAGAGGACGCTTTATGTTTATAGACATTACTATATGTACTCCTTTATAGGTAATCTGTGATTAGATTGTGACCATACCTGCATTAACAATATTATATTAGCTATAATATTACAAAGATTAATATTTATACATAGTTAACAACTAACAAGACAGATGAGTGCGACAGCAGACTCACTATCAGAGCTGCACGCAGTGCCACTTTTTCGGGGAAAAACCAAAAATCTGCAGTGACATGCGGCTGTGCTGATTACGTAATCATTAATTGCGTCGATCGACGAATTCCCTATTTAGGAAATAATTCCAACATGAGTTTGTAGTGTGACAAAATAAAATTCTTCGTGTAACGATTACACAAAAGAACTTGTTCTTATTGTTTTGTTGGCTTCTTTCTTGAATAAAATACGATCAAATTTATACTATATACAGAAGTTTTCAAACACGAATTCAATGAAATAATATAAACATATATATATAAATATATATATAAGAACAATAGGAATTTACAAATTTTCGCTTATGAATGCCCAATTAGGAAGGTGGCACTGTAAATTTTTGAAAGAAAAAAGCACTGTTGCTTTTTCACGTTTACAGTGCCAACAGTGCCAAAAGCACTGCATACAGCTCTACTTACTATTCTCCCATATATATCTGTAAATTATACTACTTTTCAACCACACAACATGGCGCAAAAGGACAGTGGCGCAGCTGGTCACGTGACCTTTAAAAACGACTTGCGTCGATCGACGCAGCTTTTTTTTTTCCATATAATTAAATTTTTACACAGTGTAGAGAAAATAAGTTATATTATATTGATAAAGTTTTTCAA
>JAJLXI010000098.1:56008-77275 GCA_030571145.1 Pichia sp. yHKS168 | reverse complement strand
GAAAAACTTTCACCGTTTTTCTCACAGTGTTTAGATCACAATAAGATGAAACAGAGGGTTTCATCTCAACACAAAAAAACTTTTTAAGAACTGGAAAATATTATACGGGAAACAGGTTTGGAGATTCGACAATTTCCATACATATATAGCCCCATAAATTTTATAATTAGAAATTTTAGGAATGTATCTCAACATAATAATCTTTTTTATAGTAATTTACCTTAATGTGTGTTAAAATTAAAAATCTTTTTTTCTGTGCTACATTTTTAAACTATTTTTGGTTATATCACTTATCAAACTAGAGCTAGATAACACATAAAAATAACCATTCTCAGTTTTGTTATATAATTATATATCTATCATTTATGTAGCTTTTTTAATCGTACTTTCTCGTTATTTTTTGTACATTAATGGTCTAAAAAACTTAATTACAGTATCCACATTTGAGAAAATCGCCGCAACAATTGAAGTATAGGTTCTAATAATTAATTTTTATCTTAATTCTACATTTCTGTATATGCTATCTTAAATAACGATCATGATTACTCTCAATTCTGACCCACAAAGCGTAATAATAAGGACGGCTTACGTCAGCGATTTGTATACTATATGGATCACTGAAGCTGTATTTTTCCTCCGAGAAGTGCATTAGCTCAGAGGTTTAGAGCATCGTGCTTATAGTCGTATTTTGACGTCTATGCCTACGTCACTTCACCGTTTCAGAAACGCGATGGTCGCGGGTTCAAACCCCGCATGCACTACTTTCCATTTATTTTTGAAAATATTTATGGTGAATTTGTTTTATTTAATGTTTGCACATTGCATATTATGAGTTTACTCTTTTTTGCTCCTTAATTAATTGTTAGAAGAGCATAAGAAGTGAAGGATCAGTGTTAATTTGAAGTATTTTTGTAATAAATTTCAATGTTAATTTGAAGTATTTTTGTAACAAATTTCAGTTACGGCTCATATTTATTGTTGAATCCAATCGGTACTTTTATTATTAATTTTTATTTTTCGATCAATAGAAGTTTTTAAAATTACTGAATTTTTTCTATTTATTTAGAGACTAGATAGATAGAGGTTATATAATACTTAGAAAATCCAAAAGAAGAAATTTAAGCTTCAGCTAATTCTCTTAAACGTCTAATGGTAGATCTAATGGTTGCAGCAGCTGCAGTAGAAACAGTGTAAGCACCACCTGCAACAGATTTCTTACAAGACTTACAAGTCCAGATACCAGTAGCATCTCTTTTGACGGTCTTCTTACCACAGAAAGAACAGTCGTATCTTGCATGTTGTTGAATTTCTAACTTCTTACATTGTCTTCTTAATGAAGAACCATATCTGATACCGTACTTACCGGTAATTCCGACCTTCTTTGTTCTCTTAGACCTGTAAAAAAGAATAATAATTAATAGTGATGGTTATTAAAGAAATTGTTAGTACTTTTATTCAATTAGAAAATGTCTTTTTTGTTTCTTCAGAATAATGGAAAGAAAAATAGAAACAACTTGGTAGGAAATGCTATACATGATAATCTTTGCAATGTGAGCAACAATAAATATTAGCTTTAAATTTAATAGTCAGTTATGCAAGTTATTCTCCTTGATTTGCCTTAATTATTATTTATTTTTTAAGAATTTCAATCATTATCTTAAATATATTAACTATCAATAAACCTTCAATCTTTAATTAATCTAAATATGAAATACAAGATTTTATTATATTTATAATTGTATCATAACTAAATAATCATATGTTTTGTTTAATTAATTTTTGCCTGATATATTTAATAAAAATTTGCAATATCAATTCTATTTCAATATTCCATGTATTCTTTCAGTTGATATGCTGCAACAGCACATATTTGGTGCATTTTATATACATACATTTTGCTAGTTTGATGGTATGCTATAAGAAGCTAATTAATTATAGTTGGTTTGATATACAATAATAATTTCTGATATTACTGAAAAGTTTTGGTCATAGACACTCTGCGTGCTGGGATAGGAAGCGAAACTGCAAGACTCAGACGGAAACTAGACTTAGCAGAAAATTGTGACTGTGTTTGTTTGTAGCGTTAAAACGCTCCAATTTTAAAAATTGAAATATTTTTAACCCTCTTACCAAGCACGTGACTGTTTACAACAACTTGAATTGTCATATGTAAATATTTTATAATTTCGCATTTTTCTCCTTATAGAATATTGAAAATCTGTTCATGAATTGCATAGATCTTTCCATTTCAAGACACTTCAAACAATAAATTTGAAACAATTCCAGGTAAAAGATTAGCAGAAAGTTTATCTACCAATATGGATGATGATGATGCTTTTTTATATGGTTCAGATACCGAAAACGCCGCAGAATCTGCGTCTCAAATCAATAAACAAACGACTTCAAATAACACATCGGAAGTAATAACAACAGAGCAATCCACCGTTGAAAGTGAACGGCTAAGTGAAGAAAATGATAATAACATGGAGATAGATGATGAATCACCTGCTGCTGAAGATCCACAAGAAGATTCTGATTCTGATTCTGGGTCTGAGAGTGATTCAGATGTTGAGTTTATTATTGGTTTAGCTGGATCCAAACCAGTTATAGCTGAATCTAAATTGCCACTTGGTGTAACTGCAATTGCTGAACCGGGAAGTGAGGAACATCCTGCATCTACATCTGGAACTATACAGATTAAAACTGTTCCAATTTTTACAACTTCAAATGGTTTGGATATTGATAAAATTGGTTTATATAATGATATACCAGTTACCGAATTATTGCTTGATGAATTAAAAGACAAACCATGGCGTTTGCCAGGTGCTGATATTTCAGATTATTTTAATTATGGATTTGATGAAGTTAGTTGGAGGGCGTATTGTGCTAAAAATGAAAAGTTAAGAAATGATTTTAATCCAGGTAAAGTTATAACTGAATTATTGTCAACTGGTTCCATACCACCAACTTTAGCACAAATATTTCCAGGTGGAACATCTGGTGTTGGCTCTGCACCTGGTTCTTTACCTCCGTTTATGATGGGAATGCCAGGATTTATGGGTATGCCAAATATGCCTAATATGCCAAACATGCCAGGAATACCGGGAATGCCAAATCTTCCAAATATGCAAAATATGGCAAACTTGAATACCATGACGGGTATGAATAACATGAATAATAATGCGAATAATCTAACAGCAATTCCTAATGTTTCAAGTATACCGAATAAACCGACCCTACCGAATCGAACATCTAATACTCCAGATCCAAATTTAAGAGATCCTCGAGATCAAGCTGATAAAGATCTTGAAAAAGGAAATAAAGATAGAGAAGATAGAGGAGAAAGAAGAGAAAGAGAAGATAGAGTAGATAGAAGAGATAGAGATCGTGATTGGGATAGAGAAAGAAATAGAGATAGAGATCGTGAGAGAGATAGGAATAGAGATGAAAGGGATGATGACAGAAATAGAAGGCGTAGAAGGAGACGTTAATGTACTAATATATAATTACATCATATTTTTATTTCTACTTTGAATGTAATTAATGATTTTATAATAAGAAATACATATTTGAACGCTATGCTATATAAGGAAAACCATCATGCTTTATAGATCAACTATAAAAAGAAAAGGTATGTTAGAATCAGGTTATTATTCCTAGTAATTAAAAGACAGTAATTGGATCGGAGCCACTTGCAATATTGCATTGATGCATTAATCTTTTTTCAGATGGACTCATTTCACCTGTTACTGAATGAATGACTCCTCTATTATGGAAAATACAAAGATCACCTTGTTTCCATGGATGACAATAAACATAATCAGGACCGATTGCAGGTCTCATTAATTTTTGAACTTTTTCTCTTGCATCTTTTAATTCTGCAACTGTTTCTCCAGTATTTGAATCTATTAATTTATAAACGCAACAGCCATGGACCTGTAAATGATGTTTGCCAGTTTCAGGATTTGTCCAAACCAATGGTAACTTCTTTATTTTTGAATCTTCCCATTGAGGCAATGAATCAAGTGATGCTTCTTTACCAGGATTTTCGCTAACAATTGTTAAACCATCAGAAGTTGCTTTACAATCATTAATATAAATATATGGATGTGGTGCATAGACAACTGTTGTATTTAATGCAAAATCTTTATCTTCATCAGATAATAAATCAAATGCAACTTTGCCTGAAGCAAAAGCTGTAGCACCTTTTGCAATATCAATTGATTCATTAGTATCTTCATAAATAATTGTTTGCCTTTCATTAGATGGTGGAACAATCAAACCCAACAATGTTGTAACAACTGGTGGTGATAATTCATAAAGTGCTGCATCAATATGCCATCTATAAAATCTAGTTTGATTTTTTGATAATTCTTCTTCATTTAATAATTTTTTATGGAATGTTTTATGAGTTGGATGTTCTAGTTCAAAATCTTTCATACCTTCATGACCTGCTTCAAATGAACCATTACCGACCATCATAACTTCTGGACGTCTTGGAACACATTTACCGTCTTTTGCTAAAATTGATTTATTTGAATGAAATAGTTCTTCTTTATGACCATAATTTGTAGCTGATGATGGATCAAATCTAACATTTAATGCATGTTGAGATTCTGGGGTCAATGCTTCTTGATCTGGAATAACTAACACAGAATGTGTAAATAATGCTTTCTTTAAAGTTTCAAAATCATCATCATTAAGTTTTGATGGATCATTAGTGTATTCAGGCATGCCAATTTTAGCACCTAATTTTTGATCTTCAAGAGGAGTAACTGTTAATGAAGCCATGGTAGGAATAGTATATGTATTATCTGTTTTTGTTATTATTTTTCTTTGTTTAATGAAATGATAAAAACGTTATATTTTAATTCCTGTCCTCAACTAATTGAGAGGAAAGTAAGAAATCTGATGTTTATATATCATAAATTCCAAGTGGCCAATATGCCAAATTCTCTAGACATGATAAGGCATTGTCAACTTCCTAATCAGGTATGCTGTATTTACAACCGGCGCCACCGGACTTGCCCAATCAGGAATGATACTTACCGCGGAAATTGCCCTCAAACAAGTAAGTTCCGCGGAAAAATCACTAAAAGGAAACCCGGACGTGAAAACTGGTACGTTCTCATAAAGATCAAGTATTATATCCATCAGTTTATTGTTTATATTAATCAATAATAAATACATAGAATTTTTTTATATATTACTGATAAAGATTACAAAAGTGAAACGTCTTTCATAGTATCCAACATAGTGTTCAACCAAGGTTGTGCCCGAAATTGATACATTGCAATTAATTCTTGCATTATATTTACCCACCGATCTCTCTCTTTGATTGTATCACAACCAAAAACTATAATCTCGCCATTTTTGAATTGAACTTTAAATCCATTGTTTAACATCAATCCATCACTATCACTAAAATCTCTTTTTCCTTCACTGACTGTACTATCTTTGGATGAATTTAATTTAGGTGATGAAACAGATATAACTTTCTTTAAATTAATTTTAGCTTTTAATTTATTATTACTTAAATTGTAAGCAAATAAATCATAATTTTCTAATTTGTAAAATCTTTTAGTCCAAATATCGACATCCCCACCTTCTTGTGACATAAATCCTTCAAATTTAATATCTTTCATCTTTCTGGCTTCTTTTAATTGTGCCATTGCATTAGCAATACTAATCGGTAAAATTTCATTTTTAAATTTACGTGGAATAAACATCATTTTCATGTTTAATGTACAAATGGGTATTGGTTTAAAATTTTCAACATGACCAGCTTTAGATTTTGTAGTCTTCCATTCATTAAAACATGTTAATAAATAAGTACTTGGCTTAGCAAAAATTTGTTCTTTATATTCATCAAAATTAAGTTTTAATTTACTAAATGATCCATCACTTGCAACATAGTCTGATAATGGATCATCTTCTGGTGGTTTAACAATAGTTTTTCTAATAATTTCAAATTCTTTCTTACCCATAAATTTATTAATCATTGATTTATTTTTAATTTCTCTACGTTCAGAAACTTCAATTGTTTTAGATCTCAATTTATCATATTTTAATTTTAATGTAATAATTATTTCTAAATTTGCATTAACAATTAATTCAAATTCTTTATTAATTGAAATTGAATTTGAATTACCAGTAGTAATAAAATCAGTTTTAATACAATGAATTCCATTATCTAACGTTAATTGGAATTTTGCGTTTCTATTCTTTAAATTTGGTAATTTTAATCCATTGATATCATTTAATCTTAAAAACAATCTCCCCTGTTCAACATTAGCCAAATTTCCTTCTTCAGTAGTATTTTTTTTATCTGTAGTTATTGATGAAATTCTATCAAAATTTGAAGATTCAGTATCAAATGGATTTAATGATTTATTGTTATTCTCATTATCTTTTTCATCATTCACTTGCTTGAAAATATTTTGTTCAAATACTTTTTTAACTTTTGGAGATTCAAATGGGTTCATATTCTTGACTGGTTCTTCAATTTTATTTTTAATTGGACTTTCAGGGAAGCTTAGTTGAGAACCAGGAATAATCATTGGAATTTTAGTTGGTGAATTTTCAAATGTTTCATAAATATCAGTAATATCATCATTAAAATTATCTTTTCTCCTTTCAGCTTTAATTTCAGGTTGAAGTTCAATTTTTGGATAAAATGATTCAATAATTTTAGCTTCTTGATGAATTTTTTCTTGTAATTTTTGTTGTAAAATTTTATGTGATTCGACAATTTCCTTTTGTTTTAATTGTTGTTCGAATTTAGCAATCATTTTTTCACGCGCTGGAGAAATTGGACTTTTAGGTGGTCCTTGAATATGAGTAAATGCCAAAGAATCAACTTGTTGGAAAGTGCCAGTATGAATAGATTCTAGATCATCATCATAATAATTAATGCCATCATCTTTAAAATCAAAATCAAATCCTTCAGAAATACCTAATTGAGGAACTATTTTTGAAAAGCTTTCATTATTATTATTAAATTGATAAATAGTTGCTTTTTGAGGAACTGGTAATAATTGATTATCATTTTTATTTTGTAAATTAATTTTAGCAATATTTGCATCTTTAATATGATATTCATCACTTCCAATTCTCTTGTGATTTAAATAATGTTCAATATTTTTACTATTATTTGATCTTATAAAAGTATCTGAATGTGTTAACGAAGATATGGAATTTTTATTCCATACTTGTTTTAAAATTTCAATACTATCTTCTTTCGGTTTATGAGTTTTAAAATTTAGCTCCATATCACTCCAAATTGAACGTCTAGTTTGATCTACATCTAAAGTATCATTTAATGTCATATTTTTTATTTCTCTTAACAATGAATTATCCATCGAATCATTTGAATTTATACTAATATCGAGTGCAAAATTATTATTAGTTGGTTCATTATGTACTACACTATTGCCAGATTCATCAATAAACATGATTTCACTATTTTCATCTGATTCAAATTCTTCAGCTCGTTTAATTTCTTCTTTCGCTCCATCCTGTTGTTGTTGCTGTTGTTTTACATTTTGATTAATACCGTTTGGTAAGATTTCTAATTTTTTAAATATCCAACTTGAAGGTTTGCATTCATCAGAATTAATTCTTTTCTTCAATGGAATATCTTTTAAAATCCTAATATTTTTCAAATGATTATCATTAATCTTAAAATTTGATTTAATTGGAGTATTAATTGAATCAAAATCAGTATGCTTCTTCAGTGGTAAATTATTGAAATTTTTTTGTTTTGACCAAATTTCTAAAATTTCCTTCTTTTCTGCACATTCAATACTGGAAATTCTTGATGGATTTGAAGAATTTGACGTATTTCTTGATTGAATTAATCTATTAAATTCATCAAATTCATGATCAAAAATATCATCTTCAAATGGAACTGAAAGTACAAAGTCATCTGATGAAAAACTTGAATTTATATTAGTTGATTCAATTTTTGAATTTTCAACATCATTTTCAGTGTGTGCAATAGTTTGGTCTGAATCTTTTTGAGTTTTGTTATTCTCATCCTTTGGATTAATATCTTCCAATTGCTTCATAGTATTAACTGTTATTGATTCAATATGTTCTATTGATTCATCAGATGAAATTAGTTCCGGTTCATCATTAATATCATTTTGAGAAAAAGTGTTTTTATTTATTTCCTTATTTTCATTTTCATTTTCATTTTTGTTTTCAATTTTAATTTCCGGTTCAACAGTTTTATCAATTTCCAAATCAGCGCTTGGATCTGGATCTAATTGATTTAAACTTTTATTTGAAAATGATCTAATTATATTTCCAACAAAATCAGATAATGAAGATGATCTTTTATGTGTATGATTCATATTTTTGTTTGAGGTTGTTGTTGATGATAATTTAGCAATTGGTTGTAAATTTGGAGGATTATTTTCATTAATTTGTTGCATAATTAGAGAAGTATCCAGTTTTGTATTTTTAATACTTATATTTGATTTAATTGAATCAGATCTATTAATATCGTTATCATTTAGATTAAAATTATTCAATAAATCTTTTTTAGAAATTTCTAAATTTGATAATTCTAATGATGATTTTAATAAATCATTTTTTAAAGTATTTGAAATTTTAATATTTTCTTTAATATCCTTAGATTCGATTAAATTACCAGATTTCATATCAATCATATAATTATCATGATCATAAAGAAATTGATTTTTTTTATCATTATTTAATTTTCTATTTGAAATATAAGTTGCAGAATGTATCGGGGATGGAGATGGAGCTAAAGTTTGATCTGAATCATTATCATTATCATTCTCGTTTTCATTTTCACTTGAGTAATAGCTTAAATTAGGCATACTTTGAATTGATAATGATTCTTTTAATTTTGGTAGTGGTTTATTATTTTTTGGTAAATTTTCAAATTTTTTTGATAATAAAACTGATGATTTTTCCCATGGTGAATTAATTGAATTCAATAAAGAATTTGAATTTTCTTCTAAAGAATGATCAGATTCATCAGCATCATAATTATGAATTTTGGAAGGTGATGAATCAATAGTTACACGTTTTGGAGATCTTTTTGGAGAATCAATTGGTTGATCTTTTGGACCATGTAACGAATAATTTTTTAAATTATTTAAGTTACTATCAAATGAATTTTTTTCAACATTCAATGGTTCAGTGACTGGAGATGTTGGTATATTTAAACTTGAATCATCTGAAACTACACGTTTTGATTCTATTTCTATTAAAAATTCATCGACTGATTGATTTGCTATTCTTACAATATCTTTTGTTGAAATATTTGAATTAGTTGAATAAATAGATTTTGTTGGACTTTGCAAAGGTGATGGTGAAGACATCAACAATGGTTGAGATTCTGACATGGTGATTATCAGCTCAACTTATTCAAACAATCTAAAATCGTTTAAAAGAAAATATAAAAGATAAAATTTATTTTTTTACAGATAATTGATGAAAACTGAATAGCTTTGAATGAATGTTTTGATTTGTTGTTGTTTACACAAATTAAAGCTTTTTAGTTAATAATAATTTGAGATTGCTCATTAGGGTTTATTATGAAGTGCGAGAATTACTTAATTCGGCAAATTGTAAATAAGAGCGAGAGGCGAGAGGCGAGAGAATCTATTAAATACTGCATAGTAAATATAAAGCGTTATGTAAAAAGGCGAGAATAAATAAGATAAGTATATATACATATGAATGAATAAAAGGTATCTAAAGGTATCTAAAGGTATCAAGTATAATTATGATTTGGAGAAAGGATGAGTTAATTTGAATAAAGCGTTTGTAATTTTGGATTTGAGAGAAGATTCGGATTGAGATTGTGATTGATATTTGGAATCTATATCATTAACAGAATTTGAATTTGATTCTAAAGAATGTAAAATTTCTTGAGTTTTAATATTCAGAGCATCAAATATTAATTGAGTTTCTTTTGAAATTTGATTTGAAATCTGTAATTTTTTAGTATCAAATTCATTTAAAATTTGATCAGTTTTATTATTAATATGATTTAAAAAAATATCATTATTAATTAAAGAATTTGAAATTTTATTAACATCATTAATAACAGAATTTTTTTTAATTGATAAATCATTAATTAAAATTTCTGATTTAACATTTAAATCTTTTAAAATATCTAATGATAAATTATTTAAATCTTTAAAATAATTACAATTTTTAATTTCATTTAATAATTTTTTTGAATTTTCATCAATTTCATTTAAAAATAAATCTGAATTTAAATTAAAATCATTTAATAAACAAGTTGTTTTAAAATTAATTTCATCAATTAATTGATTAGCAGAATTTGATAAATTATCAATTATACCTAATTGTAAAATTGAATCAAAACCTAATTTACCTTTTAAAGCATTTTGTGAAAATCTTTCAACCCCCCAAGATTCAATTTTATTTTGAAGATTTGACCAACCAGTTTTTGAAGTAAATTGTGCATTTTGTTTAAATAAAGTTTTATTTAAAGGATCTAAAGGATTTTGTTCATAAATAACAGTTTCATAAACTTTTAATAAATTTGAAAAAGTTAAATTAACTGAACGCATTGTTAAAATTTTATTTAAATTATCAACAATTGAAATTTCTCTAACATAAGATATTTCAGCACCATTAACAAATATTTTAAGCCAAGAAGGTATTGGTTGTTTACAAGTTATTAAACGTTCAGATTTTAAAATTTGAGAAATTGGGTCAAATTCACGTCTTAAGACATCAACAGCGACGACATGAGTTGAATTTTTATTTGGATATTTACGCCAATTAGCAGCAGAGACGTAATCCCATGGATAATCAAAATATTGTGTAGATGAGAATTCCTTCATTGGTTTTGTTAAAGATTCTAATAATATTAATGATAATGATAATAATAATAATAATAATAATAATAATAATGACAATAAAAAGAAGAATAAAAAAAAAGTTAGATACTGATAAGTATATAATAATAATGTTAATTAATCATAATATGTAATATATATATAATATAATATATAATGTATAAAATTTTTCATTTATAATTTATAATTTATAATCTCTCAATAATAAATCAAAGTCTCACTACTCATTGCTCATTACTCATTACTCATTACACTTTTTTTTCCTTTTTCTTTTTCTTTTTCTTTTTCTTTTTCTTTTTCTTCTTTTTTTCAAGTTTGGTCATTTTTTTTTTCTCAAATGATTAAACAAATTCAGCTGAGCCGTCAGCCGTCAGCCGTCAGCCGCAGATAGATTTTTTTAATTTATTAAAATTCGTAATCAAATCCCGGAGAAAAACAAAAAAGTCGCACCGCCTTCCATATTATGGTATATGGAATACACAATAATATTAATTAATTAATTAATTAATCAATTAAGCCTCCATTTATCCTACCAACTATTAATCTTTTCGTCCCATTAAATTATTAGCAACCTTGCCTTTACCGCGCTTTATCAACTGTCCACTTTTTACACCACCCACAGTTATTGTTGATTTCTCGTCCACTTTTCGTTCGTTGAAATCGTTGTTGTCGTTTTTTGTTGTTGGTTGTTTACTTGGAGTTCCCTTGCTTTTTCCTTTGCCCCCCTTCATCCGCCCTTGATTTTTATTCTTGGACTTTTTTTTTGTTTTTCTTATTTAATTCTCATTTATAATTTATCAATAACAATCAATCTATAAATACTTTAAATCTTATCAATGTCTGAAGATCTAACTATTAAAGCTGCAAAGGATGCACTTGTATCATCCCTTTTCGAATTATCTAAAGCTGCTAATGAAGTATCTAAAAATGCAATTGATTTCTTTAATTTAACAACAAATCCTTCAGGTTCTTCAATTACTACGACAACAACAACATCATCAAATAAAAGAAAATCAAAAAATTTAAAAACTGATGATTTAATTAATTCAGATTTAAATAATAATGATTTAATTAATTTATCTTCACCATCTGTTACAACAATTGCAGCAGCTGCATCATCTGCAAATCCTGATGAAAAAAAGAAGAAAAAGAAAATTCCTAGAGATCCAAATGCTCCAAAAAAGCCTTTAACTTCTTATATTTTATTTTTTAATCATTTAAGAGCAACAGTTGCAGCTAAAAATACTCAATTATCTCAAACTGATATTGCAAAAGAAATTTCAAAACAATGGAAAGAAATGTCTGATGATGATAAAAATTATTGGAAAGGTCTTTATGAAAAAGATAAAATTAAATATGATGCTGAATTATTAAAATATAATGCTTCAAAAAATAATATTAGTGATTCAATTAATTTAGATGATGATATTCAAATTCATGATGAAATTCATGATAATACTGTAATCAATGATGAAATTGATATTGATAATGATAATGAAGATGAAACTGATGAACCAAAAAAGAAAAAATCAAAGAAATCAAAGAAATTGAAAAAAATTTAAAGGATAAATTAACGAATTAATAAATTAATTATAATTATATAATAATAATAATAATAATAATAATATTGTAACTTTTTAACATTTTCACTTTTGTTCCTTTTTGTTCCTTTTCTTTTCTTTCCTTTCTTTCTCTCTTCTTTTCTTTGAATAATTATGTATTATATTTAAAATATTGTTTTATAATAAATATTGTTTTATCATATTATGTTATATATTACTATCCCGGAACTTCTCTTGGATGTTTAGTCATTTTATGTTTGTATAATTGGATATATTGTGCAAATGGTTTTTCAAGACACCCATGACTTGTACATTGATACATTCCATTATCATTCAATATATACAGAAACGATGGTACTCCTTCTTCTTCTTTTCCTTCTTGTTCTCCAAATTGCTGTTTTTCTTCTTTGCTTTCACGTTTTCCTTCTTCCCCTCTCTTTTCTTCATAATTTTCTCCATTTGAATTTTCATTTTCATTTTCGTTTTCTTTATCACTATCATTTTCATTATTATTTTCATTTCCTGTCTCTTTTCCTTCTCCTTTTTTTATTAGTTTATTGTTCATAGTAACATTAATACCATCATTACTCTCATGAACACTTGAAATAAATCCTTCTCCCTCTATTTCATCACTTTTAGAATGTAATAATGAAAATAATGAATTTGCGACGCTTTCTGGCGTATTTTCAACTACATTATGTTTTACTTTATACTTTTTTTTATTATCAAAAACATCATCATCAGCTTTGTTTTTATCTTTACGGTTATCTTTACGGTTATCTTTACCATTATCTTTATCGTTATCTTTACCATTATCTCTACCATTATCATCACCGTTATCTCTACCATTATCTCTACCATTATCATCACCGTTATCTCTACCGTTTTCTTTATCTTTATCTTTATTACTTACCTCTTCCTTTCCACTATGATAATTTGGATCACTTACGCTTTCTGAACTTGAATCTTCATTAGTTAATCCTATTTGAGTTCTCCGCGTTGGTCTTTTACGCCTTTTAATATGTCTACGTTCAAACTTATCTTCTTTCATCTCATGTTTCTCTTTTCTCTCTATATTATCTTTTTCAGCTTTTGGCTTTTCTTCAACTTTTGGCTTTTCTTCAACTTTTGGCTTTTCTTCAACTTTTGGCTTTTCTTGAACTTTTGACTTTTCTTCAACTTTTGACTTTTCTTCAACCCTCAGCTTTTCTTCAACCTTTGACTTTTCTTCTTTATTTTGTTGTCGTTGTTTAATTTTATCTAACAAATCTTTATTACTCTTTTTCTCGAAATCTCTTAAAATTTGTAATGTTGGTCCAAGAACAGATTTTGAAACATTATATTTAACTGCGATTTGATTTAATGATGTATCCCACCAATTATTAATTGGTACAGTTTTACCATTTGTTTCACCTTGACTAAAATTGGCTGGAATTTTTAATTGAAGTAATTGTCGTGGTTTATAATTATATGTAAAATTAACAGGAATTGGATGTTCTTGATTACTACCTTCTTGTTCAAATCTTTTAAATTCTTTATTTTCGTTAGCTTCTTCTTCATCATTACTTTCCAATTCACATAATTCACCTAATTCTAAATCTGTTGACTCAACTGATTCATTTCCACTATCTTCACTATCATCATTATCTTCGATATCTTCATTATCATTATTATTATCGTTATCATTATCATTATCAACTTCAATTCCAATTTCTTTGTTATCATTTACTAGTCGTTCTCTCATCTTTTCTCCCCCATTTTGCATCGTAAAGATAATCTTTATTAATTTTATAATTGTATTCCACATTATTTGATTATCATTTTTTAATATATCAATATTGATATTTATATCATTAGAATCCAAATCAGTATATTTTTCTTTATCACCACGTAAAACTTTTAGAATCATTTCTTCATTTTCTAAGATTGTTGAATCTAATCCTAACGTTTTCAATATCTCCAAAACATGCATTTCTCAATGCAATATATATATATATATCTTTTTAAATAGCAATTTCTTTTTTTCTTCTTAAATCAGAAGTCAAATCGTATGCACTTATATTATGTGTCTTTTTTTTTCTAAAATGATAATCTTGATATAATAAAAACAATACGATTTAGAAAGTGAAAAAAGTAGCGTCGATCGTCTTTAATATATATTTTTTTCATTTATTTTATTTTATTTTATCCTAAATTTCTCGTTTTGCGTCCATTTTCTTATTTTTTCATTTAGATGATTAAGTGAAATTATAGATTATAATATAATAATTAAAATTCACATTTATCGACATCTGTCACATATCAAATAAATTAAATATCAAACATGTATAAAACAGTTAGAAATTTTACTAGTTTGTCACGTTGCTTTCAAAAATCAACTAAAGATTTAGCATCTATTGATAAAGCACTTGAACATTCATTAAAAGAATCACAGATTTCATTATCATCATCTCAACTTATTAAACGTCCAGAATTATGGAAAGGATTACCAAGTTCAGTTATTGTTCAATTATATAGAGCTCGTGTTATATCAATGGGTAAAAATTATGAAAAATCAGAAACTGAATTAAAATCAATTTTAAGTTGTGCTTCAAATCCATTAGAAGCTCAAACTTTATATAATATTTATAATTCAACTGAAGCTGATATTTATAAAGCAGATTCAGAAACTGATTATGATAATTATGTTACTGAAGGTGAATATATGGAAGATCCTTTAGAACCTTATGGATTTGATGAATATCCTTCAGGTGCTCAAGATATTGTTCGTGATTTTAGAGATTTATTAGAATTTAATAGGAAAGCAGCATTTGAATTACCACAATTAGTTAAATTTAGAAAAGAATATAAACCAATTTCAAAATTAAATAATCCAGTTACTTATAAATTTACAAAATTTATTGGTGAATCTCATCCAGGGGAACGTAAAGTTGTATTATCACTCAAATTATCAGATTTAAATTTCTTAAATAATTTTGAAAAACATAAATTTAAACTTATTTCAGGTTCAAGATATGATCATAAAACTGATATTTTCTTAATTTCATCTGATAGATATTTAGAACCTGCACAAAATGCTTCTTTCTTATCTGATGTACTTGATGATTTAATTAAAGAATCAAAATCAAACCCTGAAGAATTTTCAAATTTACCATTAGATAAAAGACATACGTTTGCAAAATATAACAAAAGTCAAAGAAAAAATCATACAATTCATAAATTTCCAAAAGAATGGGAAAAGCCTTTAAAATCTAAAAAATTATCACTAAATAATGTTGTTGATTAATTTTTTTAGGATCTCTTTATATAATATTTTATAGCTTATGAAAAAAAGAAATCTTGTACATATATATTTAATAAACTCATAATTCATATTTTATAACCTACAATAAGTTTCATAATCCCTACGTAATGTAAACAATTAAATATAATGTTACGCTTAAGAGAAAGAAAGACAAACTTATTTCATCGCGACATGAATTTTTGAATCGAAGATAATCAAATATTAACAAATTGGTAACAGATAGTTGGAAAATATCAACATATTTTATAATAATGAGGATTCTGATTATGATTCTGATTTTTCAGTTCCTAGTTAATTTAAATAAAAAAGCAATCAAGGTTTAAATTTACAGTCTAATAATAATGCCACCGACTCGTCGTAGGGGACACTCAACAAGGTCTACGGCATCATCACCACCATCAGCAGAATTAGAAATTAATAATAATTCAAGACCTAAACCAAAAGGTAGACCATCTAAACGCGGGACTCTACCACCAATTCCACATAAATCACCTGGAAGATTATCAACCGCATTACCAGCATCATTACCTCCAAATCCTGCGAAGGCTGCACGAGAACGTGAAGAACGTGAGCGAGAAAGAGAGAGAGAACGAGAACGAGAAAGAGAACGAGAACGAGAAAGAGAACGAGAAAGAGAAAGAGAAAGAGAGAGAGAAAAAGAGAGAGAAAAGGAAAAAGAAAGGGAGAGAGAAAGTGAACGTATGAAAAAAGAACAGTTTGAAAAAGAACGTTTGGAAAAAGAAAAATTAGAACAGAAACAAAAAGAAATAGATTTACGAAAGAACCAGAAAAATGAAAATGAAAATAATAACAATCCTGCGATTAAAATTGAAATTGATAACGATAATGATAATAATGTAAAAGAAAACGATGCGACTAATGATGAAGAAGATGGTGATGAGGGAGAAGGAGGAGAAGAGATAGAAGAACAAGAAGAAGAAGAAGAACAAGAAGAAGATGATGATGATGATGAAGAAGAAGAAGCCGATAATGATGACGATGACGACGATGCTGACGATGAAGAAGATGATGAAGACATTGTGGGCGTTAAATTTAAACAACTATTGGATTTGTCAACGCTAGAGAATTTATTAGAACCTAGTAACTCTCAGCTTTTAGACCTTCGTTCATCATTGTACAAATTTCGTAAACTGTTAGTTGACCAATTAATTAAATTGGGTACATCCAGACCAGAGATTGATAAATGTCTTGAAACATCAAATGAAAATTTAAAGACTATTATTAGTATAAATTCAAATGGTAATAATAACATAAATATCAAATTGGAGAAAAGAAAGCGTGATGAAGATCATAACAATACTAGCAATAACAATAATGATGAAAGACCCGATGATGTTGATAACAAGCAAATAGAAAATGCTGAAGATGAAAATTTTAGTGATAATCCGATTGATTTAACCTCTGCAATTGCATTCAATTATCAAGATGAAGATGAAGAATTACGTCCACATAAAAAAATTCGTGTTAAGCTTGAAGAAGAAAATGACGAAGGTGATAAAGGACACAATAACAATAATGCTAATAACGATAACAATTCAAATATAAAACTGATTATACCTTCGTTGAATTTAGATGATGAGTCCTTAAGTTCGAAGGATAAAATGTATATTCCATCAGTTTATAGACCTGAAAATGAGGATGCGAATAAACCTATTGATATGGAATTTTTATTAAAGACTGCCAAAGATAATTTGAACTTATATGATGATGAGATTAATAAATCAACAAGTAAATCAGAAGTCGAATTTAAAAAAAGAAAATATGCAGTTTGTGATTTCCCAAAATCAGATTTAAAAGATCTATTACCTGGTGAGATTCCTATGATTGATTTTAGTGGTCCGAAGCCAACACAACAAGTTGCATGGAATTCATTTATTTCGTATATTGAGGCATTTTTCAGAAATTTCAACGATGATGATATAAAATGGTTGAAAATGAAATTTATATCATCAAATTTATTATCAAAATTTTTACTTTCAAATGATTCCATGGATGATGATGATAATAATAACAATACTGGAAATAACAACAATATTAGTAACAACAACACGAACAACATCAACAACAATAATAATACCAATGCTCATAATAATCATAATAGTAAAAAAGATTCAAAATTAGATAATAATCCATTAAACCCTTTTTATATACCTCCATTAGGTCCAAAATATAGTGACATATGGAATTTAGAAAATGATGGTAAACCTATTAAATTAGGTAGATTATCACAAAGTTTAGCATCTAAAATGAAGAAAACTTATTCTGCTAAGGGTAATCCTGAAATTTTTGAAACTTCGAAATCAGAAAATTTAGTTAATATTGTTGAAGATACTGATAAAACTTCATGTGGTCCATTAACAAGTAGAATATTGAGTGCAATTGTATCTGATGATGAATATGAAGAAGAGTTGAATGAAAATCCTAAAAAGAAAAATGGACAAATTAATGAAAATAGAAGCGGAAAAGAAGAAAGAAAAGTAAAAGTTGAAATTCAAAATGGAAGAGGGGGAGAAGAAGAAGAAGAAGAAGAAGAAGAAGAAGAAGAAGAAGAAAATGATCAAGATGAAGAGAATTTTTATAAAATTAACAAGATGTCATTTGAACAATTAGAGAAAAGGTTAAATAGAGAATTAAAATATATTGGAATTTTTATGAATGTTGTGCAAACATTAAACAATTCGTCATGGGAACAAGACTGGGCATTAGGTAAAGAAGATGATGAAGTAAGTTCTGAATTACGTAAATTACAAAAACAATTAATTGAAGTTCAAGAACGTAATAATTTTAGAAAAGAAAAATTAATTCCAATTATTGAAGAACAAATTGCATGGCAAGAATATATAATGATTGTTGATGATTTAGATAAACAAGTTGAACAACATTATAGACGTCGTATTAATGTAACTCCTAAAAAGTCAAAAAAGCACTCATCAACTAAAAATTCAACCAATGATGAATTAATGAATAATGATGATTCAACAAATTTAATAACCAATGCATCATTTAGAGGTTTATTAGATAAAAGGAAGAAATGGATTGAAAAAATTGGTTCATTATTTAAATCTCCATTTGAAATGAGAAGAATGCCAGAAAATTCAATATTTAAAGAACAAATACAGGAAAAAGAGGGAAAAGGAGAGAAAACAGGAGAAGAAAAAGAAGAAAAAGACGAGAATGAGATGGCGATGATTAAAGAAGGACAAGAAAAGAATGATCATACAAAAGGAAAAGATGATTACCAGAAGAATGATGATGATATAGCGGAAGACGATGAACATAATGAAAAACCTGTACATGCTTCAAAGCAAGATGATTTAGAGAATGGTGAAGAAGATCAAGAAAATGCACAGGAAGATGAAGAGGGAGAAGAAGAAGAAGACGATGACAATGAGGATGACGAAGAAAATGAGGATGATGAAGAAGAAGACGAAGAAGATGATGATGATGATGAAAATGAAAATGAAGATGAGGAAGAAGATGACGATAATGATCAAGAAGAGGAAGAGGATGAAGAGGAAGCGGAAGAAGAAGAGGAAGAAGATGATGATGACGAGGAAGATGACGAGGAAGAAGAAGATGATGATGACGAAGATGAAGTGGAAGATAATATTTAAATATGTAAATAATTATAAATGTACAATAACTAAAATACCTAGAAGCTTTTGACAAATTCTATAAAACTATCAGATTTAATCAGTTAAGGTTATAAGTTATAACGCGATCAAATTTATCAAAGAAAAATGAAAACTCATGTTAAATTCATGTTATCAATTATCAATTTTATATTATTTATTACTAATTTCCAGATGTTAGGGAGATTTAAACAAGAATAAATGAATGATTCTGAACTCAATACATTTAGAAATTTATGTTGGGGACATAATATTATTGGATTTGATGAATTAAAAACTATATTTGGTTCGCCAATCTCAGATTTAGATATAATCACTAAATTACTATCAATACGATCAAAGTGTGGTGTCAAATTTATTATTGATGAAATTGATAGAAATATAACTATACAAGATGTTAAGATTGATGATGTCAATATTATAGATTTGAATAATATCGAAATAGGTATTCGAGGTCTAATCGACAATGTTAATGAAATAAGAGGGAAATCAGAAAGGAACTAAATAATAAAGTAGCGATATAGTTTTATATAAATTAAAATAATCGATCAATTGATTATATAAATGTATATGTGCATATTTTAAACTTAATTTAATAATATTTATGAAGTATATCATTTAGATTTTAAAATTTATTGAAATGAATGTAAAAAAGAATATTTTCAAAAAAAAATGGTATATGGGTAATAATAATATAGTTAACTAGTAAATATAAATATTTTAATTAAACAAATTAAGCTTTCCATAATTTCTTTAATACACCAAAGACACCATCTTTTTCTTCATTTTCAATTTTATAAATACCATAACCAGCAATAAAAGTACCAAAAGTTAAAATACCCATTGCAATAGTATGAATACCACCATAAACTCTTTTTGGAATATAATCAATAATACAAGATTGGAAACCTGCATAACAATGATATAATAATAAACCAGCCATTGCACCATCTAATGGTGATGAACCAGTAATTAATGGAGTAACAATTAATGGAGCCATACCTAAAACAACAATTCTTTCAAAAGTCCAATGAAGAGAACCATGAAGTTTGTTAGCTGGAGGTGCAACATATGCATCATTGACTGTACCAATAATATTTCCTGGTGGTTGAGGAATTGTTTTAAAGAAACCTCTGTAAGCAATATTAGATTGAAGAAGGTTCTTTCTAGAAAGACCAAGACCTATTCTTGTAGATGATGCAAACATGTTTTTTATTGAATAATTGAAACCTTTTATAAACACAATTAATTGGAATAAATCAAACACAAATAACAATTAGAAACTGATTTGTAATGTATATATATGTATATGATTCAATATCTTTAACAAATTTGAAAGAAAGCGTCTCTCATTGGCTCCCCCACAAAGCTTCACCAGTAACGAAAGGTGTTGTTTTTCTTTTTTTCTTTTTTTTCTTTTTTTTTTGAAGGGGACCGAGTGCGGGAAAGCTTTAATATTTCGGATGTCAACAAATTAGTTTCCGGGATGATTGTAAGTGGTGAAATGAGAGGGGCGTTTTATTTCATTTTATTAATTCCATTTTGTGCGGTTGATATATAGTCAGTCAATTATAATCTCTTTATATGTGGCGCATAAAAATATTTTTATTTATTTTAAATATTAATTTATTTATTTATTTTTATTTAAAGTTTTGTTATCACGTGATTGTCACGTGCTAATTAATAATATAATATATTTATTTATTTAAAAATTATTTATTATAAAACCGATTAATAATAAAGGAAATAAAACACAGCTTATTGTATATCTTATATTATGCTGGTCTGGGTGTAGTAATGTAGTAATTGTGTAATGTGTGATATTGACATATACAGTAATTTAAACTGCTTCGCTTCGGTCCTTTTTTTTTTTTTTT